>VXCM01006084.1:0-29938 GCA_014773175.1 Lucifuga dentata
ATTACTGTCTACTGTTTCTTTATATGATATGATTTGGATTGTATTAGAAGCTACATGTGGATACTTCGCATTTTTTTTCCTCAGACGAGCCTTTATAGCTTGTTGATTATTCGAAAGAATAAACTTGATCAAAGTTACTCACTATTCAAGTAATCTTTTCATAGATACTTTCTTACTCTCACTAAGTAATTATTTTGGTGACTACTCTTACTTATACTTGAGTCACTATTATCATAAAGTAACAATACTTTTACTGGAGTATAGTTTCTGGCTACTCTACACCTCTGTCGTTGTGAGTATGAGGGTTTCCTCAGCAACACACACACACACACGCACACGCACACACACACACACCGACTGTCCTCTCTTACACAGCATTTTGCTCAGAATAAGGCTAAAAGGTGACGTAGATGAATTGAAGCTTTGAGGATTCCCGACACGTAGCTGAAGGCTGCATGTCCCTTGAAAAAATAAAATTAGTTTGGAGCCCCAAGAGGTAAAACGGAGCACATCAATTGGCCAGGAAAATGAGAAGGTTTGTCCCCAACGCCCGTCAGAATGAACGATTTAGATATCTAATATGATGCTTAAACCTGCGGTGCGGCGAGCTGATGAAGGCTTGATAAGGCCGCTCGCCCCACTCATCCTCACACATTAATTAGCTTCTTGCTTCATTTGTGGTTTTATCTATTTCAAAAGCTGTGGAGGAAGAGCGAGGCACTGCATCAATCATCATTATTTTACCCCCTACTAAAATTAGCTGCAGAGAAGAAGAAGAAGAAGACAGTCTCCTTCAGAAAACAACGTGGGGGGAAAGATGAGGAGAGTGAATGTCAGAGTGAAGGAGAGAGAGAGAGAGGGAGCGATGGAGATGAGGTGAATCGATAAATATCACTCCGCCTGACTGGACCTAATTAGAGGCAGAGCGCGGCGTTGTGGACGGCAGCTGGAATTGAGCTGGCTGAATTGTCAGAGCCAATTAAGCTGCTGTATTATTGCTGCAGAGAAAACACACAGATTAGATTAAGGTGTGTGTGTGTGTGTGTGTGTGTGTGTGTGTGTGTGTGTGTGTGTGTGTGTGTGTGTGTAAAAACATGCCAGGTAAAACTTGCTGTTCTTCTGTGGTGTTATAAAGTATGATGCAACTACATGTACAAAAGTATCTCTTCCTCCTTTGCCCTCCCTCTTTCTTTCTCTCCACCCTCTATTTCTCTCTCTTTAACTCTCTCCCTCTCTCTCTCTCTCTCTCTCTTTCACACACACACACACACACACACTCCAGGTGTCAGCTGCTGGCTGGGCAGCTGTGAAGATTTCCCAAACACACTTTAAGTTGGATTTCTCATTCCTTTCGGGCTCAACTACACGTGTATGTGTGTGTGTGCACGTGTGTGCGTGCATGGTGTGTGTGTGTGCGTGTATGTGTGTGTGTTGCAGCAAAACATCCTCCGCTGTTTGATTCTGGTGCATAAAGTCGTCTTTATTAGCAGATAAAAATACAGGAAGCTGCGGAGGAAATGTCAAGATTCATTCAGCCAATCAGACGCAGCAGGTAACAAACACATGACAGCACAGTTTAATCTGTGTGGAGCAAAAAAAATGATTTAATTACAGCTTAACAGCATTCTCACCATATTTTCTGTCTGAACAAACAGCTCAGTGTCAAAACTAACAACAAAATAGATAAAATAAAAATAATAATAACATCAAAATATATAAATTATTAAGCTTTAACGTTTCTTTACTGATGAAAAATATGTTGAAATGCTGCAAAAACAACATTTCTTTTCAGGAGACTGAAGAAAATGAATAATTATAATTTGAAATGTACTTCTGCAGAAGCACTTATTTCATCACTAACAAAAGCATTAATTTAATTTAATTTTAAATGTAAGGAGCCATGTGGAAAGAAAAGAAAGATTGATCCTGAAGAAGCAGTGTGATCTACATGTTTCTGTTGCCAAAATCTTACAGGATTTACAAGCTCTTGCCTTCCGGTGACCTCTGAACTCTGAATCCCCAAAACTCTTTCCATGTTAGTAAAACACCTTGTTCTGAATGTGTAAAAATTAGCAGCTCTGTGCATCTTTCTCAATCAATAACCATTTTGGAATATTGAAATAGTTTTTGATAGAGTTTCTGGGTGAGATTCTGAAAGCTCCTCAGCATCTGTTACTCCAAAGGAAGGCAGAAAATAAGCTGGGTAATTCATATCCACATTAAAGGACCATACCATCCATTTTGCATGTTTGAGCCTAATATATTCAATTTTCATACGTGTAACATTACTGACAATCATTCCCCAAAGCATACTACTGGAACAGTGAATTAAAAATGTTTTTCCTACCTTCCAGACCTCCATTGGTTTCAGTTCATTCTGCTATTAAAATCAACTTGTTGATACTTGAAACGTTCTTGGGATAGGTAATCCATCATCACCAACAAGACGTGTATTCAGGTTTTTTTTAAAAGTTATGTAATTTTAGTGTTTAAGCTCAATAAAAAGCGTGGAGTGAATGTATGCCTCCACCGGGGAATATAGTCCCAAAAGAAGACCTGTGTTTATGGAAAAATTTAAAGGACCATCACTTCATATTTTTAAGGTGGGTGTATCACTTGGATATTTGATTTTGAAAGATTAAGAGGTTTCGCAAAATATCAGGAAAGCTGAAATACAGTTTTATCCTTTGAGAAATGATTGTCAGTAACGTAACGTGTATGAAAATTTAATATATTAGACGCAGAAATGCAAAATGGGTGGTATGGTCCTTTAAAGTCGTAATAATTTTTGCATCTCCTCCAAACTGTCATGAAGCTTTGAAGTGAGCGTCGTGCATGAAATGGTTAATTCCTGTATCACAGCAGGCGACTCAGCAGCTCAAAATAAAGACACACGTTTCTTTAATATCACAGGGCACACACACACACACACACACATGCATACACACACAGAGTTGTGGATAGAGATGCAGACTGCTGGCGGCGCCTGTGGAAAACTTTCTGTGCAAGTCTCCAAGCAAAGGCAGTCGATTCCTGTGACCTTGTTGAAATGAAAGGCGGCGTGAGCTCATCCTGTGCTGCTCCACTTCAGCCGCCCACGCCACCAGCTTCATCACCACGCTAACGCTGCTGATGATGAGGAGGAATCAATAGCTGATTATGAGGGTTTAAGCCTCATAATTTATTGTGAGGAGACAGAGGAGTGAAATACAGAGAGGATAGACCTGACGAGATACACACATGCACGCTCACACACACACATTTGTAGATTCGCCCTCTACGTTGAACTCTGTTGCTAATCCAGCCCTGAAAACTCATACAACCAAATCCTTCTTTTAATGCGTGTTTATTGAAGATCTGAGCTAATCTTTATAAAGTCTAAATGATCTTTTACACAGCTCATTATTTTACAACATATTAATGCTCTGCATAGTAATGCTGAGACCTTTCTGGAATCAGTACATTTCACTTACAGTAACTATGGATCACTGCACGTTAAGTCCTGTTGTCAGGAAGGTGAATACTGCCCTCTTCAGGCTATCAGCGGCAGTGCAGAGGATTGAGACGCTCTGAGCCCACGTCTTCATTTCATCATCTCAACATGGCTTTATCGTCTCTCTGTCCTCTCTTTGTCTTTCAGGATCCCTCCTTTCTCTCTGCTGTCTTTAAATGCAGACGTCGTCTCAACATAAATGTCGTCTCAGCATATCTGAGAAGATGTCTTTAAATGAGGAAGATCCTTTGCGGTCATTTCTTCTGTTTGTGGAGAAAATCACTTTGAGTCAAATTATGAGAGCCGGGAGAAACTTATCAAAGTATAATAAAAGAGGAGAGCAAACACAGGATCATAATTCAGTTATGACAGTCGTGTGTGGTTGTAATGTGTTTAGATTCATAATTTCAGCCCCTGGCCAAAGCTCATGGACACCAGCTGATACTGAAGGGCAAAGAGACAATACACACTCATATGCCTCACTGAGGGATTACTTTAAAAAAAATAGTAACTTTTTTACTTTTCTCTGTTTAGGGAATCATCACTGTTTGACAATCCATCCTTGAAATAAAATATTTTCTAAAAAGCATGTGATTTACTGGAACCTGTCTCAGCCTGTCACCTTAGCCAGAGAATTCTTCAGAGATTGGTAGAGTAGCCAGAAACTGTACTCCAGTAAAAGTATTGTTACTTTATAACGGTGACTCAAGTATAAGAGTAGTCACCAAAAAAATGACTTGAGTGAGAGTAAGAAAGTATTTATTAAAAAGATTACTTGAGTAGTGAGTAACTTTGATCNATGACTTGAGTGAGAGTAAGAAAGTATTTATTAAAAAGATTACTTGAGTAGTGAGTAACTTTGATCCAGCTTATTCTTTAGAATAATCAAGAAGCTATAAAGTGCTCCTCTGAGGGAAAAAAAAATACAAAGTCACATGTAGCTTCTAATACAATCCAAATCCATCCATTTTCTAAACCCGTTTGTCCTGTTGAGGGTCACGGGGGGACTGGAGCCTATCCCAGTGGTCATAGGGCGAGAGGCGGGGTACACCCTGGACCAGGGCCAGACTGGGATTAAAAATCGGCCCTGGACTTTTGCCCAGACAGGCGGCCCAACATCAACCATTCTTCAATACATGTAGCCCCTAATACCACCATGTAGCTATGTCATCAATAAGTAAGGTAACATGAGTGTACTTACTTTTAATCATTCTTTCATTTATAAAAACTCTCATTGAAGTATGCTGATAATTTCTTTAAAACATGATAATTGTCCTCTGGTGTGACTGTGCAGAATAATGTTCTTATTAGAAAACTACTGTAATTAAATTTAAAAAAAAAAAAAACCCTAATTCTCTTACATTTCTTTTATATGTATAATACAGATGATTACTCCATCATCCATATGTCATCCAGCTATCACCCTAACTTGTTATGACGTACAACATGTTGTCCTGCTGTGACCCTTTTCAATAAATATAAAGCAGCATTAATTAGGCATCGTTTACTGAGAAGTGTCCTTCTTCTGCCAGAAAGTACAGAAGGCATGGAGCACAAGTCTGAGTAGAAGGTCAAAATATTATAAAAATATTGCTTTTTCCAGCACTGGTAGTTATGGGACCAATTGCGTAGTCCTTTGGTGTGACACAATTAACATATTTTATTAAAAAATTCTCTACCATTGTATTATTTACTGTAAACAAACATTGAACAGGTTTTAGGATATATTAATGTTTCTTATTCATAGAAAGGCAAAATATATAGGCTAGATGCACACTTTACGTAACAGTTTTGACTTACGGACAGCCGTGGGCACGGAATTCGTTCGTAACCCAGGGACTGCCTGTATATTTAATTTCTTTTTTTTTTTTTTTATTGTTTTGTNAAAAAAAAAAAAAAAAGTCCGCCGAAGCCCTGCTGAGGAGGTGAGTCCATGTGAATAGTCTTGGTAGTTGGCGCTAAAAACTTGCCAAAAGTTGTAAAGAGTCGTTTCAGTCTCATTTAGTTAATATCCCAGGCTTTTTGTAATGCTACCCAGTAGTTTGATTTATGCTGGGAGAGAGTTTTTGAGTTTTCATCAAGTACAGCACTGAAATGTAACATGCTAATCGTTCTCATGCTAGCTCAGTTAGCGTGTATTTGGCTTTTTCTACTCTTTATTTCCTTTTTTTTTTTTTTTTTTTTTACTGAAAGGTATGCATTCAGTCCTGAGAAGCCGCTGTACTCTGTTTTATTTTTATTTTTTATTCCTCCAGGTACATACTTTTCCATTTTATATTTTATATATTGTAAATTGTTGACCGTTAAAGGTTACTTTTGTTCATTCTCAAAAAACAGAAAAATAGATGCTGGTGGATGATGAAAATGTTAATTTGATGTATTTACTGTATATCAGAGACGCAGTATTAATATGTAATTTTATCAACTGTTAACATATTTGTATGAGAATTGTGTATTTGTGTAATGTATTTTGTTAGGAGTAAATGCACACACCTAAAATAGCCATGTGCGTGTAGAAGCCCAGAAAGTCATGAGAAGTTTCTGTACTGAGTTTCATTTTTATTTTATGTTCCTTTAGAATAAAATCCCCATCAGTCGACAAAACAGTTGTGCTGTTCTCGTCGTTTTCAAAGACACAACGCAGAAAGGTAGCAGGCAAAGTGTAACACCGGCTACACACACACATACACTTCCTAAAACAAGGGTCCCTTAAATCTCTGAATTTACTGCCTCATTTTCTGTTACTTTGCAAGATTGGAGAATTGAAATTAGTTTATGAAAACCCTTCATCTTTTACAGTTTTTCTCCATTGTATACACAAAAAAACGAACTGTGCCCTCAGGTCTGAAAACGTGAAGCTCGTGTATCAACAAGAAGACTCCATGCTGCTAAACTCTAAGCATAATTTCATTGTTTTCACTCAAATAGAAATTCAGATCACATTTTTGCAAAACTCTAAACACAAATCACGTCATTTAGCACTTTGTTCACCTGGAAAACTCTGGCCTTCAACATGCTGATTACCTATTAGTCTGACTCACTTCTACCTGTTCAAACACCTCAATCATGTGTCAGAATAGAATAGCTTTATTGTCATTATACGTAACATATAATGAAATTACAGGTGCTTCTCCCTTAGTGCATAAATATAAAGTATAAAAAAGAATAAAAACAACTTTGTACACATCTATTTAAATTATATTTACACACTTATCAAAGTGTACGAGTATGAATATATATATATATTTATGTATAGATATAAATATAGCATAAAGATCCTCAGGTGACCTCTGACCTCTGCTGTGTTGGGAAAAAATGGAGCTGCATGGAGATNAGCATAAAGATCCTCAGGTGACCTCTGACCTCTGCTGTGTTGGGAAAAAATGGAGCTGCATGGAGATCAGAGAGGAAGAGGAGGAGGAGGAGGGCTGATTTACATGTAGATCTGTTTCACCACATTTTATAGTTTTATTTTTTGNGAGGAGGAGGAGGAGGGCTGATTTACATGTAGATCTGTTTCACCACATTTTATAGTTTTATTTTTTGTAGTCAGTTCAGTCAGCTGAACATCTTACTGTATTACAGTAACAAATATTTGGTTTGTTACCTTTTTGTATTTGTGACTGATTTCATCATTACATCTAAACATGTTCTTACTGTAGCATTTTTCATTTATTTATATTCATTTATTTTTTTTAATAATAATTACTGTCAGTTTTACTAAAATAGGTAACATTTGTGTATCAGAACTCTGTAAAACTCTGCAGCATAACTATAAGTTTATATACGACTCTGGAAGCTGCTGTGAGTTTACATCAACTGGAGTTCATTGGACAGAAAACATGCCTATTCTATTCATACAATATTTATATGATATATTCACAGGCATGGCAACAGTCTTTATGTATGTATGTATCATAAAATTTCAACCTATTTTGGGACAAAGAAAACCCTAAACCTTGAAAAGGGAAATAATTTCACACAGTTTTACACATGAATATGTAACATGGCTTCATGAAGCCAAAACATATATAAACAGTAATCTGAAGGTCGTGTTTTAACTTTATCACAGCAGAGTTTAATTGCTGCCCTGTCAGAGATATTCATATGATATTCATATGATATTCATATGATGCTGTGTGTGTCGTTTTGGTGGAAAATCAGTTTTTAGCAGAGAGAACACGGCTTTGAGTGCAGTGTTTCATTTTGCAGCAGATTTGCGGAGTTTTGATGAAACGGTTAACTGTTTTCAGTTTTGTGTTTAGAGCTTTGAGAAACTGAGCTACGGTTTCAGGAAACATGTTTAAACGACGGAGAAAAAGTAATGTAAGGTTGAGGAGCGGAAACATTTAGATTTAGGGTTTAAGTTTGGAAGACTGTGATTTCCACCTGCTGCAGCAGCTTTCTGGCTGCAGAACCTGTGTTGACCAGTAGATGGCTCCATCTGACCAGTGCCTCACATGCAGGGCAGATGATTTCTCACGCAACGTCTCCGTCCCTCCATTCCTACCAGAAGTGTGAGGAGAGGAGCAGGAGGACATGAGAATTGGGACCATTATGTTTCATCATCGTCATCATGTGATGTCAATGAATGATGAAGTCCAATCACAGCTTCTACTGTTTGTACAACATCATCTAGTCACATCTCCCTTACATAACCAGCTGTTTGTACACCGCAAAACGTGGATTTAAATTCACCCATGTCATCTAGCGTACCATTATATGTTAGGCATGGATATGTTAGAATACGTCTGCGCTCAAAGGGGCATCATTTTTTTCATTATTCCCACTGAAAACAGTGTTTCTGCTTTTATTTTGCCATTTGCTTTATCTGGTCAATTTAATGAGCAGCCTCTTGGTTGGGCAAATTCATAAAAATTTGTATCTTGTGATTTTTATAACTATCTGCAGTACTTTGCATATTTTAACCCTTAAATGCATGAGTCGTTTTCCATGCATTCCTACATACGTCAGGTCGTTAAGAGACCCATAACTTAAACAAATTGAGCTGCAAAGTGAAATATTTTTGCTTGCAAACTTTTCAGAACATTGTATGAACGATAACAAACCCACAAAAAAATATTTTTTGCCATATTATGTTTTTATAATGACTTATAGATCCCGTCATCAGAGCCAGAGCATCACAGCGATGCTGCATGAAGCTCTGACACGACGCTGCAGCGTCTTTCTGCAGCAGCAAGCTAGCAGCAAAGTTACAACGGAAACAGCTTCTTCCTGCTAGTTTCAGCATTTGTTCATCATATCAGTGATACTATAGCGCCACCTAAGGACCAAAGCTGAAAACACAACTATTACCTGCTGCCTGTTTACCAGGGGAAAAAAAAAAAGTACCATTCTTACATACCTCGGGTCCGCAGTGACCCTACACTTTTTTAGCAAAAAACATTCGATATTTCCATTAAATTTGACAACTTGAAAGCATAAAACTGTTAAACACAAAGGATTTGAGGAATACCAGGAGGTTGAGGGCTTAATTGAAAAAATAAATGAATGAATTAGGTGCCTAACACGGTCCCGGGTCGCTAAAGACCTGTCCTATGCACTGAAGGGTTAATCTGGTGTAATTTTGATCAGGGTTGATAGTGTCCATCTCTGACAGCCAGACCAGAACACAGAGAATTAAAAAGGAACAAGTTTATTCACAAAGAAATAAATTTAAAGGAAAGAAAAAATAAAGAAAAAAATAATATACAGAAAAATAAAGAAAAAATGAGAACATAAAGAAATAATACAAATCTTTAAAAAAAAATAAATAAATTAAATCATGCTCAAGTAAACTATATGAGAAAAGCACAGGAGAAAATCAGAACTAACAAATAAAATGGAAAAAATACAACACAATAAATCAAAATAAATGACATAAGCATAATTCAATATAATCGTAATCACGAAGACAAGATGGTGGCGGGATATGGACCTCATCCTCCTCACCCCACTCCACAACATCCCCTGCTGGTACGAAGGTGTGGCTGACATCTAGAGCCCTCAGGAAGATGGTCCTCCACCTCATCTTCATCATGCCAAAGGTCCGCTCTATGAAGTTGCGAGCTGTAGCATGGCACTGGTTGAAGCGCTCCTGCACGCTCCCCTGAACAGGCTCCCTGAACGGCATCAAGGGAATCCTCCGTTATCGATGGTGAAGTACCCTGTGGGAGGTTAGCGTGCTCCCAGGTACACCGGGATGTTCTTCTGGCCCAGGGTACCCCGCCTAAATGAAGAGGAATTTCCCCCTTCCATCACAGCTCACCAGGAACTGAACAGATAGAAACAGTTTTATGCTGATATAATTGTGGCCATGAGGACCTGGTGGAACCTTAAATACCTGGGAGCTTGCCAGGCATGCAAATTGCAAACTCTCCAACTGTGGAGAGGTCCTCTGCCGTGGGGAAAGACTGTCCCGTCCAGTAGGGTGAGGATGTTAGCACACACATGGTGCTGTGCACAGTGCTACACAACACACAAAACTCCCTGACAGCCACCCTGTAGGAAAGCCCATGTGCCAACCAGTGAAGGGTCATCAGGACTTCTTCCTCATGGGCACAGCATGCTCTTCTTCTGCTGATCAGTCTCAGGAGGGTGTTGTCTGAAGCCTGAGACAGACTTAGTCCTCCCTGACCCCTCCATCAAGAAACACCCGGAGCAGAGGCTCTGCCGGTTCAGCCTGGCATGCACCAGTAGCTTCTGATTCTGCATTGTCTTTAGGGGTTGTGATGAAGAAACGACCGGACAGCAGGGTTTCTGTGGAGCTGATCTCTGTTTATTATCTGACATGAAGTAAAAAGAAATCAAACTAANCAGCAGGGTTTCTGTGGAGCTGATCTCTGTTTATTATCTGACATGAAGTAAAAAGAAATCAAACTAAATCCTCCACATCAACCAGCAGCTCCTGCAGAAGAGAAATAAAAGAAACCAGAAACATTAGAGCAGCCGCTAACTTAATCCATCTAAAGCTACATGAATTTAAGGGCCAATCTGTAGAAATGCTTACATTTATAGGTTCATCAATATAATATGATGCTGAATTTGANTTAAGGGCCAATCTGTAGAAATGCTTACATTTATAGGTTCATCAATATAATATGATGCTGAATTTGACAAGAGCACGCATTTCTGATGATTATAAAATAATGGTTAGCGTGGATAAATGTTTGGGGGCAGACAGAGTAAATTTGCACCCACCTCTCTCATAGGCAAACACAGCAAAAGGAGAGAGGGAAGATGGAACCAGAAGCCAATAGTCATGAAGAACAGAAGGTGCATGAGAGGACACGGACTCACAACATACAGCAGTAAACACAGTGGAGACTAAAGTAGTCAGCTTACGCTAAGAAAAAAAGAAAAAGACAGATTCTGTGTGATTATAGAGAGGTGTATAAATGACCTGGTTACACTGGCCAGGTCATTTATACAAATTAAGCAACTATTATTATTTATTTCTACAAACTAAGTAACTAGTGTGAGTTGACAGATACTATATGAAAATGTAAATGTCTAATTAATGTCATTTTATTTACCTGTAATAGCACAAAGAAGTCGTCATCTCCTGCATCCTGAGCCTCTGGCCTCAAATGACTGCGGCTGAGAAACAAGCCAAATATAACTGCTTCCATTTTTTTTTTTACTGTCTCAATACTTCTCTTTAAAAAAAAAAAAAAAAAAAAAAAAAAAAGCTGTAAAAATACGGCCAATTTCTAGCAGTAATTTACTGTTCTTCTTAAATACAATTAAATACTGTAAACTTTGATGCTTTCTGGGACTAAAAATATGACAGTTTCAGGTTCAACAGTACATGTACGTATAACATGTAACATTTCAGCATATAACAGTATTTTTCCTGGCAGCACCACATTTCTGGAGAGACGAGGACTTCATGGAAGCATCAACATCGCGTAATCATTCATCCTGTCTGGACTCAAACTAAAACGTCAGTGATGTCATGGTGAAGATATAACACTGAATTTGTGCATCTGGTCACTAAATTGGTGAACTGCTTAATTATTGAAGACACAGCCCTAGCAAGCAGCTAGTGAACATGACAACTGATTATTTTGAATTTCTAGGTCTGTGTAGTTTTAGCCTAACAGTTATAGTCTGTGTATCTAAAACATAATTTTCTTTCGTGTGAATAGTCACTGTTTTCTCTTGAATTCATCTTTGCTTCATTAAGGCTAATGTTAGCCCAGCATAATAACAAGTATTAGCTAAGTATTAGCTACTATTAGCAGTGTGTTTTACTGTGGTAGATGAAGTGGATTCTTGTAGCTGGGCAGCTGAAACCAGCTGTAGGTGTGTCAGATCTAATGCTGCGGAACACAACGATAACGTGCAGCATCTGCCTCAATATATTAGCTATATCACTTGCAGCAATGTATTAGCATATGTTAGACATACGCAAACACATTGTATGCCTAATGTGACTTTCAAGTGTGGATGCAGTAGAACATTTAAGAAGTTTTAGGCGTCACATTTACCGTCATAAAGATGTGCTTATGCCGAAACAGGACGTTGGTGTTTCCTCAGGATGTAGCAGTGTTGATCGGCAATCAAATTAAAAGCCCAGGTCACAGCGATGTACAGCAAGATTGATGCTCGGACAATTTCCACAGGTAGTTTGCATATTTAAGAGTTTGGATTGATGAGTATTTGCGTATCTGAAAGCAGGCTTTGGGGGACCATCCACTAAAGCCCAGGCATCATTATTTAAATCATTATCCAGAACTCATTGTTCAGTTTAGGCCATTCATCCACCTGTGGACACGAAGACTCAAAAGCAACCATACTGATTTCAAGCAATGTGCAAGGAAGTTGCATAACTTCAAAAGTCTCTGTGGGACTCTTGCTGAGAGACATCAGCTTTTGCAGGCTTTTGTCAGTGCAGGCAGCCTGTTCCCATCAGACATTGTGGTACAGAAGGACACTGAGGACACAGCTTTTCTTGGGAGACTACAATGATAATATAAGACAGTCAGTTGCACATTTTAACTTTATCCTGCAAACACTCTGATTGCCCATGAGGTGACAAAATATAGTAAAGGGACAAAAAATAAGAACAGCATGTATGTTGTGATAGGTAGTAATGATGAGGGCTTATTAGTGGGCAAACCTTAAAAATCTCATTCATAATAACTCAGCGATGTACTTCCTCATCGAGAAACATGAGGAAGTACGTGAGGTTCCAAACGAGTGGTCACATGACCCGGGGAGCCAACAGTCATTGAGTTAGAGGCATGCGTAANGGTTCCAAACGAGTGGTCACATGACCCGGGGAGCCAACAGTCATTGAGTTAGAGGCATGCGTAATGCCATTTGAAGATGGCAGAAGCCTGACTTTAGTGTTCTCAGGAAATATTTTGACTGTTCTTAGAGAATACTTGTAAATAGTAAAGTGGGTTTTTTTCTGTTTTGACAGTTTTGTGCATTAGAAAACAGTTTTACAAGTGTCAGTTTCTATGAGCCTGATATGTTGATTATTATATGTTGGTTATTTTTTGTCATGTTGTGCGATGAAAAAACTCATTTTGGAGGTAAAAGTTAAATGTTGGTGAAAAGCAATATTTCACAGACACATTACTTGTACCTGATGTAGAAACGCCGTTTGGCTCACTGGCGCCCTCTAGGCCGTCTAGTACAACTACGACTAAAATGTACGAAAAATTTTTATGCTTCACTTTTGTTACATCAAACTTGGTGGAGCTGTACCTCAGAAGTTTTACAACAAATCCAGTAGCACCAACAGCTACTAAATTATTGTTATAAGAGTGATATTCATCTCTAATTTAGAATTTTGAGAAAATGGAAGTAAAATTTTCATTTTTCTGTTATATTTATTCAGCTGTCAGTCTGTTCTGGTGATAGTGATGGGCAATCTTACTCTATATCTAAATTCTCCAAAGTGTCACCTATCTAAAGCACAAGATTGTGCATGTTGTCCTTATGGTTGTGGAGTTATTACAAATTAAATTTGTGAATGCCTTTTTTTAGATGTAAATTCCAAAAAAGAGCTCAGGATAGAAGGGGCTAACAGGGAGGAGACCCCGAGGCAGACCCAGAACATACTGGAGGGATTACATATCCTCTCTGGTCTGGGAATGCCCTGGAATCCCCCAGGAGGAGCTGGAGGATGTGGCTGGTAGAGGAACATCTGGGACACCTTGCTTGGCCTGCTGCCACCGTGACCCAGTCTCAGATAAGCAGAAGAACATGGATGGAAATAATCTCTGTGATTATTGCCGTAACCCTTATCATCTGAATTATTAGGATTCAGTTGTTCTCTGAATATACATGACTGTATATGACCTTCTGTCCTCATCTTGCTTTTCCACATAATTGTGATGATGTTTACAGTAGAACTGTCTCACATTCCTGAATTACCACATTATTGTCCAAGTCACAATCAGAAGCATGTGTGACACATCATCCATTATGCTGAAAGTGGGAGGGCACATTCCTGTCTGTGGAACCATTTGGTTTTTCCTGCTAATTGTGTTCAGCGTTTGTATAGCATCTTCTCTGTGTTGCAACATATTCTCTTATGTGTTTGTAATCATTTCATGCATGGTTGAATTTTTTATTTATTTATTTATTTTTTTTACGCCATTAAAGACACGTCTGACAGAAGTGACATGTACAGATGATGGAACATGCTGTGTTTGGCTGATAATCCAGTAGGTAAAATGCTTGTGTGTATTTTCTGAATGTGCTATAAATCCTGGTTCTTGTGTTAGCGTGTAACACACATAAACAGCTGCAGCAGAAAACATGTTTTAGGTTTTGAATGGTGGTTTGAATGATACACACTATAGCGACGTGCATTTGGACATCTCAGGTGTGTGTGAGATTTCACGTCTCCACTCTGTTCCCACCAGTGATTCTTCCTACATGTGTGTGTGGCTATGACTCAGACCCACCTCACCTTAAAGGACCATACCATCCATTTGTTTGAGTCTAATATATTTAATTTTCATACATGTAACGTTACTGACAATCATTTCCCAAAGCATACTACTGGAACGGTGAATTAAAAATGTTTTTCCTACCTTCCAGACCTCCATTGGTTTCAGTTCATTCTGCTATTAAAATCAACTTGTTGATACTGGAAACGTTCTTGGGATAGGTAATCCATCATCACCAACAAGACGTGTATTCAGGTTTTTTTTGAAGTTATGTAATTTTAGTGTTTAAGCTCAATAAAAAGCGTGGAGTGAATGTATGCCTCCACCGGGGAATATAGTCCCAAAAGAAGACCTGCGTTTATGGAAAAATTTAAAGGACCGTGACTTCATAAGGCTGTGTAACTATTAGCAGGAGAAACATGGATTTTTAAGGTGGGTGTATCACTTGAATATTTGATTTTGAAAGATTAAGAGATTTTACAAAATATCAGGAAAGCTGAAATATGGTTTTATCTTCAGATCCTTTGATTGTCAGTAATGTAACGTATGAAAATTGAATATATTAGGCTCAAATGCAAAATGGGTGGTATGGTTCTTTAACTCAGCAGACCTCCTTATGGATAATCTTTCTCTTTGGTAAAATATGCAAGTTTTCAGAGCAGAAGAGATTTCAGGCTCCCAAACCTTGACAGGACCTTGACGTTTGTACTGAATCATCTTCAGGGGGAAAGTTATTTTACGCTTGTGAGACTTTTTGCAAACGTTTTTGTGCTTATGTATAAAAATACAAGGTAAGTAATAGTTTCTCCAGTTGAGATGTAAAATCTTTTACGTTCCACATCACAGACTGTTTCCTGTCAGATAACCTAAATCCTAAATCCAAGTTCATGATTTAACAAATGTTTCATGGTTCAAATTCAACAAAACAAGTGGCCAGCGTCTGTTTCTGCAGTAAGCAGGTTAAATTTGAGTCCAGTGGAGCAGAAGTGGAATTCCGCTGCAATTACTGAACAACAGGGTGCAAAAGAATTATTTTTGGTGGAAAGAAGGAAAGGTGGGGGACCAGGCAAAGTGAAACGGAAACATCTCACACGGCCACGTTCGTTTTTCTGTCTCTGTTTGCTTTATTCTAAAAGAAACAGGAGTACACTGTAAATGAGATGATACACGCCGTCAAAGAGGTAAATATTAGAAAAAAGGAACGACATGGTAAATAAATGTAGGCTTCAGAAGGATATTTGAAGTGTTTACACTCAGATAACTGGCTTTCCTTAGTACAGGAGACAGCAGACTACAGTACATCACCAAGAGTGAATAATAACGATTCATTCACACAAATCATAGTGTAATTAAACCATATAAAGGACAGGCTTATCCTCATCCAGGCTACATGGAAACAGGCATGTAAGACATTATGTTGAAGATCTGTTGGACATACTCTTTGTTGTTTCATAAATGATGCTTCATTTTCAGAAATCTAACAAAAAGCCAATATGGAAAACAGAACTGCTGGCAGAGGGACTACAGATCACATCCTCAGACGGGACGCGATGCATAACGTGGAATCCATGCAGTCAGAAATATATGTGTTACAAGGCATGGTAGTACAACATTACATATGTATTAAAACAAAACAAAAAAAAAAGGGCATTATACAACATGTTATAAACAACATACCCTGAATGACTGTCTCTCCAAAAGTCAACAAAACAGACCAAACAGGGATCTCAACTTCATCAGGCCCCCCTCAAACGGACTTCATTACACATTTTCAAACCATTTCTTATGTTGTATAAAGATTCTTTATTCTTTCTCAAGTTTAGTTTAATTGTGCCTGTTTGTCTGTTTTGGTTTCCCCCGTCAGAGGGTTTTGTCTGTTGACAGAATCTAAAACTTGGTAAGGCCAGAAGACTCCCAAACTACAAGTACTGCTCCCTTTTCTCTGGTGGGGTACTTTTAACATTTGCTCTGCAATTCAAAAGGGAAAAAGAAACAGGTTTCAGTGAAAGTACAGTCACAGGGAACAAAATAAACCCAAAGACACTCTACAAAAACCCAGAGGTCATAGGTTATAGAGGGAATAATCAGAAATCAACAGATGTAATCAGAAAGTATTTCAGTATTTTGTCTGTCAGTCATGGGCGGGGGGGCGGGGGGCGTCTAGTAGAGGGTTGACAGGTACATTTTTAAAGAGAGGATCTAAAAACCGTCTGATCATAAAGAGTCCATCTTAACAGAAAAAGCTCAGTGCATGGGAGACAGAGAAGAACATTTCCCATTAAAGCTGATAATAAAGGGGCACAATATTTAGAAAAGGGAAAGCTGAGAAGGAACCTGAAAGATTCCAAACAAGAGGTCCTGATTTGGGCTCTAAGGGGTAGAAAGGGAAAAGTGAAAAAAAGTGGTCGGAAGTGGGACAGTCTCCGATAAAAAGGCAGGGCGGGTCAGTCAGGGAAACTAGTTTCACTCAACAACTCTGCCCTGAATTAGAGGAGAGAAGAAGACAGCCAGAGAAGACAGGATTAGAGGACAGGAAGGGACAGAGAAGACACATCAAGACTCTGATGATTCACACTGTAAGAGTTAGTGGAAAGAGCGAAGAAGTGATGCTACGTGTCAGCCGGCCAGTAACTGTGATTCAATAGATTACATGGTAAATATTAGTAATGACTGATTTAATAAATCAGAGGAAGTTGAGGGATTACAGAAATAAGATGAAGCAATAATGGATAAGAAATTATATTTTTCTGGGTGTGTTTTAGTTACCATATATACTGGAGTATAAGCTGATCTCATATATAAGCTGACCTCCTGATGTTGTTCCATCAATTTATTTGTTTAGCAAATTACCTATTTTTCTGGGTATTGTCATAGTATTCCTGTGATTTTCTGAAAATAATCCACGTACCAGTAAACATGATATTTATTTCAGCAGCTGATTACCGTAACTGACCAATCACAGCAGAGCTTACTGGCCGCCGCAAAATGTGCTGAAAAGATGTTTAGTCAGGAAATATCTCATTCTAAGGTATGATTTAAACTATTTCCATGGGTAGTGGTAATGGGTAGTCGTGTATAAGCCAACCCCCCAATTTGCTTTGTGAAATTTGGTAATAAAAACTGGGCTTATATTCCAGTATATATGGTAGTTTTATTTTACTCCTCATTTGCAAACATCCGCTGAATAAATTTCAGTGTTGTATTTTCTGGACATGACTTTACAGATTTGTTGAGAAAATGTACATCATCCTGAAGCCGCAGTGTGCTTCCTCCAACACGCCAATCAGAGTCGGACGGTGGCGGAAACCCGCTTTTCACTGGTAAAAATGGGGGGAAATCTGCATCCACTCCACTGACACGCCCGCTTCATGCAGTAGTGTGTTGGTGCGTGAAAGTGACGAGGGTTTTTATTCCTCTCTCTACCCTCCTTTATTTCAGCCACTGTGTGAGAAGTGAAGGTGATGCTGTCATTCCTGCTTTTAATCGAGTGAAGATCACATCCTGAAGTGAAAGTGTGTAATTCTTACAAAAACATACAACCCACCCCCTCCTCTCTCTGTGACGGTGGCTTTTCACCCCACTGTCCACTGTGGAAATTCTGAAAAGATATAAACAAGGTTGCCTCCCAATGCAGACTCCAAGTCAGAAGGGTTGGATGAAACAAACTGCGAACACCCACCTTTATGTAAAGGGAATAAGGAATTCCACTCCCACTCTGACAGCAGTAGAACACTCCACAAACGAAGCGTCTACCAAGAACACAGACTGGACGATGGGAAATTGGGGCAGGGAGCAATTCTTAGAAAAGTCAACGGCTTTCTTATCTGAAAGAGTTTTTGAGAAACTCTCAGAAAACACAAAAGAAGGTTTGGTGAAGCGGAGAACTCAAGAGCTGATTAAAAGCGTCGCTGAGTTGTCCGGGTTCTAATGCGGGTACGTTCTAAAAAGCTTACTGGTATCTGTTAGAAATCATGGATCTACAGTGTGGAGCAGCTTGTGGGCCTAAGTGTAATAAATCAGTCTACATCAGTTGAATGTAACAATAGTTATGTTTATTCAAACTCAAAGATGATTATTGTGTCCTGCTGTAAAGTCATTTGAATAGCAACGACACACTGTGTGTTTTTCTGTGTTCGTATTATTTTATTATGTTATTGTTCTGTTATAAGTGCTGGAAATAACAATCTCTTTACTCCAAATACAACACTTTGGCTGTAAGTGAGATTATGAAATCGCAGCATACGACTCTTCAGTGATGATGTTAATACAGAAAAAAAAGCATGATAACGATGTTAATGGGCGTCTCCCCTTTTCTCTGACTAAACGAGGATTAAATGAGCTGATAATTAACATTCATACCACAAACGGCACAAACTAAGCAAACACCTTCAGGTCATGATTCACCTCCACTCCTGCAGCTCAGCGTGTTCAGCGTGAAGCCTCATTTAAACAGGAAGTTCTTCAGCTTTGACAAAATGGCTACCTCAGGCCATCAGCACGTCAGAATGAAACGCTTATTGTTGGTCGCTTTGAATGTTTTGGACTCTTAAATGTTCAGAGTCTTTGTCTCGGGTGAGTTGAGTTGTTGATGACTAAAGCCTGGTTCACACTACAAGATTTTTCTAAACAGATGTCGAAAGTACGAGCGAGCCCACACACCACCACGTATGATGATAAATGGCACAGTTTCTGGTCCTCTGCTGTGTGGAGAGCACACACACACACACACACTAACAGAGTCTATTCATTATCAACCACAGTCCAGACTCACAAATCTCGCAAAATCTCTTGCGATCCACTGCTGACTTTAGAGTAAAGAAACGTGGCGGACGACCAGCAGGAACAACCAGCTATGCTAATGTTGCTGAAAAACAAAAAGAAAGGAAAAAGCTGCTCCTCCATGTCTGTTCATCACGCTTAGAGGTCAGAGGCAGCATGGCTGATGTGTTTATGATCTCTTTTCCCTGTCCGTCAGCTTGGTGCCAATTAGCTATCAACCTTTGCCACATCTCGTCACAGTCTGCGTCCTCGGCGTTCCGTACGTTTCCCCTGAGTTACAGGACGTCGACTTGGATTGCATTGTAATTTGAAATTGTCTGGGTTATGACAGACTCTGAATCAGACGACATTATCTTCAGGATCATTTTTAAAATCAGCACTTCGCTAAATGGCAGCAAACACTGGGCTGAATGATCTTGTAGTGAGTCCCAGGCTCAACTCTGGCTCACAGCTGAGTTTTGAGTTTGTCCAGGAGAAACCAGGAGCGGCTGGTTGTCAGTAGCAGAGTTCTCCTGGTTTTTGCAGCGTCTCTACGTCACACAGCCAAACTGCACCAGTGGAGTGTGAACACACAAAACAATCTGAGGCAAAACACAGTGCAGCTCCAACCAGGAAGCACAGGACGAGCTGTCAAAATCAAGCTGGAAACACTGGAAAGCCTTTCTTTCCGTGCGTCTCTCTGCTGTGATGTGCTTTATTCTTTGCCTTGTAATTTTTGTTAGTCGCTTTGCTGCACCGGAAACCAAATCATCTCTGTAAAGTTAACAAAGTGAGCGACTTTAGCCGTTTTCTGCTCGCAGAGTTAATGAAGTATGGACGTTAAAATAGCTTTTGGAGCCAGGATATTAAATCTGACTGAGATTTAGAATAATTTGTTGTGTGCGGGATTGTTTGCATATGTGTGTCAGCACAAGTGTGTGTAGAAGATAGTTGGTTTTTTTGCTTTAATAGGCATAATCTGATAAAAGGGTGGGTGTCCTCTGCTCACTGTTTGGGTGGCTGCTGAAGGGGTGGGGTTACACGTACTCCCTGGCTGTGGAAGGCTGTGATTGGCGATAGTATTGCTGCCCTCGCATGTCCTCTTTGGAGCAGGAACAGCACAGCAAGGAGCCTCCCAGCACCGTCAGGCTGGCTGCTGCCCATCCCACGAACAGGGCAGAACCAAACTCATATCTGCACAGGGAGGAAAAAGACATGCTAACAACACACAGCACTGTGTATCTGTGTATTACAGGTTTTACTGTTGGCTAGTTAACACCATGTCATTAACAGCAAAGACGAAGTGTAGCCACGAACATCAGATAGTGACTTGTCCCCGGGTGTGAAGGGATGACTTTTGAGTCTCATGTCTCTTCCTGTCTTCACAAATGGATGAGGCTGCTCATGAGGTCAGCTGTTTGCATTTCATCGTGAAGTGACGCACAGCAGTGGAGACAGATACAGTACGTCTGTAATCTAAGGCTGTTTTGTAATAAAATAATAACTTGGCATTTCTGTGCCTGCTGAAGTAGCTGGTACGATATTAGCTGCTAGGATCAGACTCTCAGCAGATAAGATTCAGACGCTTAGGACACTTCCCAGTCTCACAGAAGAACTATTCTTCTTCTTTTTTTTTTTTTGCAATAGTACATGTGATAATATATTATTTCGTCTGCGTAGTATTGCATGCAGTAATATTTGTGCGTTCCTGTTTGACAAAACAGAAACGTTAGTGCTACACAACTCAAGGCTTACACTTACACAATCCTGTGAAGTGTGATGTAGTGTAATATGTGCATACAGATAGATAGAGATAGATATAATATACATGTGTGATGGTAGCCAGTGTGGGTCCTCTGTACACTTGCTAATGTGAGATGAATACATGAAGGGGTAATTCATACGCATGTCGATAACTGCAAATATCATCACATAGCCATGCTCCGTCATTCATAAACACCTATTACCAGCCACAGCTAGCGTTTGCCTTGAAGGAGTCATTACTACGGCGTTTCCTTATTTACACGTCGGAGAAGCAATTCAGAATAAAACTCAGATCTGTTTCAGTCTGACGTTAAATTTCATCCGGATGGCATCTGAGCGATGTTTTAAACTGTAGTTACCTCATGTGTTGGTGATCAATAAACGTGATAGATAAACCCACTCAGCTGATCGGCAGTTTATTTAAATGGTGAGTTTTGATCAGATCTCACATTTTGTAGCACCGAGCCTCTTCCTCAAGCATCAATCCCAGTACTTTGTCTCTCTCTCTCTCTCACACACACACACACATATCACCACCACCACCCCGGTNCCAGTACTTTGTCTCTCTCTCTCTCTCACACACACACACACATATCACCACCACCACCCCGGTGCACCAGGACTCTCACTATCTGGATCTCTTATCTCTCTAGTCTTAGTGTCAGGCTTTTAAAACGTGGAGCTCTACAGCAGAATTTAGTTTTCCTTTGTGATTTAACATGTAATTTTGACAGCAGATGAAGCAGTATAAAACATGGTTATAACTACGAAGCAGCTCATTAACATCTGATCTTCACTGGCTTACCTGTGACACACCTGACATGTTGGTAATGGGTTATTGAAATTATAGAACGTTCACATTTTTTGGATTATTATGAGCTAATATTATGATACCATAGGCTGAATCTAAACCAAACTAGATGTATCATTAGGGTAACAGCTTGGTACAGGTGGATACATACTTGGCGTTGGGTGGAGTATTTGGGTTGAAGAACTGATAGGACACCTGAGTGGCATACCAGGACACAGACACTAGCGTACACAGACCTGTGGAGATTTATAAGAGTGGGTGAATTAGCTGCAAAATACAGTTATGCATTCTAAATTCTGTATTTCATTGTTTTTTTCAACAAGGTTCATGTTTGCGGTCATTGGCTAATGGCCGCCACATACTTCATCCGACTGTGATCATACGAGCACTGTCGGACCACGTCGGGAAAGCTTCCGTGTCTTTTGACAGCTCACGCTTAGAGGCAGAATGAAAGAGACTGTTGTCATGGAAAGGAGTGAGGTTTTTAACGGAAAGTAGTCGTCACAGGTAATCGCCTTCCACCCCCTCATCAGCTACAAGAACACTAGCTAGCACACTAGCTAGCTACATGCATACTGCTGTGCACAAGTACTTCAACTGGTTACCTAGCATGCTATCTGGGCTAGCAATTCATGTTAGCATGCCAGCTAACCACTCGAAGGTTTCAGGGCAGCATGTCTTTACCAAGCTAGTGTACCAACTTAAAGCTAGCTACTACAGATGTACTGTCGTACACATTTCAAGTGTACTTTAGCATGCAAAGCAAAACTTTTCAAGTTTTGTTAGCATGCTATCTGGGCTAGCTGGTATCAGCAGAAGTAGTTAGAAGAAGAAAGTTGTAGCCAGGCCTCGAAGAAATACAAGTAAGTCTACTGATGCCGCCGCACATCCGGCCAATCAACAGACGAGGTGGGTGTGGCTATCAGATTGTCAGACTCGGAAAGTTACAAGTTTTGTTGGATGCACCCTTTTGTCCTCGAAACGACGGCTTCAGACTCCAAGCACGCTGTTGGATGAAGTATGTGGTGGCCTCCAAAATCACCACTTCCTGTTTCCACTAATTACCCAGAAGACCTCTGGTGACTCCTTCTGGCCAAAAAAGTGTCTGACCACTCTCACTAAACACAACTGATGGATGAAAATATCGTCAAGAACTGCAGGGCGTGTTTTTGGTCATAACTTAACCCAAACAGAATCAGAACATATCCCAGAATTCCTTGTAAGGACCAGTACGAAACACACCTGCCAGCAGGAAGAGAGCTCCTCCGGTCACTGCGATGCGGGTCTTGGTGACTGGGTTGTTATCTCCCACCTTCGTGCACTTCATGCCCACCACACTGACGATGATGCCGATAAAACCCAGCAGCACTGACACCACCATGAGGGCGCGGCATGTCTGGATGTGGACTGGAGGGAGGGAACAGACCAGGAGTAGGCAGGGACAGAAATATTGGAAAGAAAGTGCGATAGGCCAAAAAAAAAAAAAAAAAAAAACACAGAAAAAAAGGAGAATAGGAAAGTGGTGAAGATATGAGAAAACAGAATTTTAGCCTCGTAAAATGGAATCAAACACACACTGCTGGATAATCAGTGTAATTACTTTAAGGGGATGAAGCCACACAAGCCATGCAGGATTGATGGGAGACCACATGTATGTAAGATGGAAACAGGCCACCGCCGAGCAGGGTCATTCCAGCTGTGTTCCAGAGGTGACCTTCCCAGCCAGAGCTAAAGCTCTCCACAGCTTCTCCACACAATTCCACACTGAGTTTTGCCTCAGAAATTTAAAGTGCTACCCACACAGGCCTCAGCAGGCACATAGCTAAGTGGGAGGAACATATTTACACATATTTACACACACACATGCACAATTAGCGTAGGTGGCGTACAGTAGACGCAGATGTGATTGACGGAGCAGCTGTGGGAGGGGCTGCTTTACATGTTTCACACAGTGGGATCAGTGTGGCTTCATCACAAAGCCAGATTGTTTTCCACAGCGGCTGTTTTCACGGTCAGACAAAGCCGAAAGCAGACGTGTTTATGCCGGCACAAGGCTAACGGCCTTCATGATTAATAATTTAATGATTGTGATTTATAACGAGGACGCTGTTAAAATCTGGATATCATGCAAACGATTACATTTCCAAAATCCCGATTCTGTTAAAACTGACAGATGTGGTGGCAAGTCGGTGTTTCCGCACCAGAGAGACTAGAATAGAATAGAATAGAATGTATCTGTTTCACCACACAAGAAGAAAACAAGACAACTCAAGCGATTTCCTGACCAAACACTGACACACACACACACACACACACTCATTCATATTGTGGCACTGAAGCAGCGTTTCAAAAGATCTGAGGGGGTTATGGGGTGAAAGGATTGATCTTTGATGATTTATGAGTTCATGATGCCTTTTGAAGGAGTATTTTAATGGTTACCACACAGAGAGGTTTGATTTTTTTTNTTTTTTTTTTTTTTTTTTTGGTTCCATCCTTTTCTGAGCATTCCTCTTTTCTTCTGCGTGTGTGTGTGGGGGCCGTGGGCTGGTCCGACGTGACACCACTCTGAGCACACACACTCAGTGACAAACCAGAGGAGTGTTTGAGGGCCTTTAGGGTGAAGAAAAGGCTAAAGGGAGGGAGGTGGCTGTGAGACCCCCTCCNCCAGCTCTTTTTTTCTGTGCCAAGGTTGGCAGTACCAGCCACAAGTCTTCAGTCTGTGTGTGTGTGTGTGTGTAGGCACTGTAAGGCCCCATTGTGAGGTCACTGCTTACTCTTGTCTGAATATCTCTTGTTTTACTCAAAACCTGTTTAAAAACTCATCCCATCCTGAAAACTCAGCATGAACTCCAAACCAGTTTCACCTCAAAAAGCCTTGGATCTCACAAAGTTAGTGTGTAACTGAACTTCAAATGACAGCAACTGAATTTTCCTTAACCAATTTCCTGCTAATTCGTTTAAGTATGCAGGGACGTATTTCAGTTATCTTAACTGGATAGGATTAAATCCTTAAAGAATTTGCTCCACATGAAGACTGCAAGTTATCCCAAAGCTAGCACATGATGTAGCTGCTGGTGTTCCCTGCTGGGAAAAGATGGGATACACATCATTCCATCTCATTTGGTTTTCTAGGTGAGAAACCTCAGATTCCTTCTGTTAAGAACACAGATTAACACTGATACATGTTTTCAATGGTGGCACTGCCCTGTAAAAATGAATAATTATCATCATGTGTTTTTGCTCTGACGCCACAAAGAACTGTCCTTTCAGCACCTCTGTCCAAACCCCCATACCTCGTCTTCTGGAAATAAAAAACAGCCAGCCCTCTCAACCATGGAATGTCTGCATCATAAGCTCCTTTTTGATCAAAATGCTCAGTAAAGCTGCAGAAGTTCCAACGGTTTTTCGCTCCGGTTGCTTGACCACATCAGGACGGCGCAGCACAGTCTGGTGAACACTCAGACCAGCTCCAGGATCACATGCTGCTATGAATGCGGTTCACTCAGAACTCCACTTTGTGTTCCTGCTGGATCAAACCAGCCCCGACCGGGTCTTCAATGCGTGATTCAACCATCAGCACCTTCGCTAACCCCATGACTGCACGTTCATCAAGCGTAAGAGAGAGGCAGCAAAAAGAAACGTCTAACCACGAAACCTGGAGGAAACGCTTAAAACGTGGCTTTTTCAGCTAAGAATTCAAGCAGAATAATAGATTTATAGAACACGTTACATATATATGGTTATTCTAAATGTGAATGCTGTATCAGTGACTCTCCATTTAGCATCTCCTGAGATTTGCACCCAAAAACATATAAACAAACAAAAAAAAGCTTTTAGTTAATTTAAACAGTTTTCTGTCAGATATGCAGATTAATCAAACTGTATTACTGGTTGAGTTTTCTTTTTCCACAAACCCTTTGTGTTGGTCTTCTGAATCTCTACACTCACAGTATATGTTAATGGACAAATGGAACAATGTGCGCGTGTGGGGAAGACAGAGGCATTCTGGGAATATCTCTGGTGTTTGGCTCAACACTGCCCTTTTCTTCTCCTAAAACCCCCTATTCATCCACCAGGACAATACACGCTTCTTGTTGGTGTTTGCAAAGTGCCTCATTTGTTGCTACAGCGTAAGCGTGCAACACCAGGATTCATACAACAATCAGTCTCAAGAGGCAAACGACAGAGAAAAACAGTCACTTTTTCAGGAAATGACTTCAGACCAAGCCCATCCAAGCCTCTCATTAGAAACCCTAATAAGATGATTTAGGCAGACTGTCAGTTATACATTCATATAACCCCTCTGCCTTTAATTATGAATCAGTAGATCCTCATTACAGTTTGGAGATGACAGAAAGATATATATTCAGAGCTCATTTATGTCTGAACCCCACATTCCTCGCTCCCTCCCACTCCTCACACATGAGCCATCCTGAAGTTTAGGAGTTTTATGGTGGAAATGAACTTCATTAAACGTGCTAACAGCAGCAGCAGCAGCCAGATTTACGGCTTCTCCGTGTAGACTCTCCAATTAGGGGGGCTTGGAAAGTTGTTTTCCTTTTGTTTTTACTGCTGATTAATGAGTTTGTCCTGATGAAAAGAGCAACCAGAATAATAGTTATGATTTGGAACTCGGAACCATGTAGCTCTTGGGAAACTTTGCAGCTGTTAGAATCTGTGGAAGGCAAAGTAGCACCACAGCTTTCTCCTCTAGATAAATAGCTTTTGTTGTCATAGCTGATGTCAAACATCATCATCATCATCATCATCATCTCCACAACATAAAACTGCCTTATTGAAAAATATCATTATTAAAGGATAACATTAAAAAAAGGAGGTGAGGATACAGTAAAGTAATGAAGCGGAGTGTCAGATGATGGTGTGTCGTAACGTTTCTTTGATTTCATCAGAGAATTACAGGGAAGTTTCAGACGGTTTGCACGCAAAGTTTGTACTCACTGTCGAGCGAGAGCATGGAGTCAAAGATCTTGCACTGCACCTGTCCTGTGCTCTGAGAGGCACAGCTCATCCACAGTCCCTCATACAGACCCACAGCCGTGATGATGGCATCGCCGGCGTAGGACGACTGCTTCCACTGAGGCAAGGCTGTGGTGGAGATGATGCCTATCCAGCCGCCCAGCGCCAGGAAATAACCCAGTAACTGCAGACCTGAGTTGGCCATCTTTATCTATTCTATCTCTATTCTACAGCCTGCTTTCACTCTTTCTCTTTCTGTTTCACTGTTGGGGTGACGGCAGTGTGTCACCCTTCCTTTAAGTCGTCTCTGGACGAACTTGTAGCGATCCTGTCAGGGAGACACTCGTTTCAGCTATGTCTTCACTATCTGGTCCCTCTGAGCATCTCCTTCTGTTACTCTGCTTTCATTTGAAGATCCTGTCCTTCTTGTTTCTAACTTTTTCTTTTTTCTCTCCACGTCCTGTCCTGGGTTTGGCCCAGCAGCAAAGACAAGGAGCTGGTATCTCCCCCCTCCCTGTCTGAGTCCTGGGTCTCTGTCTGAGGCTCTGTCAAAGTGGAGGGCAGGCTTTATGATGGTCAGCGGTTCAGTTCATCAATGCCGTCGCTGGGCTGCCTCACTCTCTGCATGGCTTCTTCCACGTCTCTCTTCACTGCTTGCTTTCTCTCCTATACAATCACTCCATCTGCTCCTGCCTCAAGTGGCTCAATGAAGGGGAGAAGAAAAAAGTAAAAAGAAGAGACACAACACAAAAAGTCCTTAATAGGCTGACCGCAGAGGGACGGGCTGGCCCATGATTGGATTCTTCTGTGTTGTAGGAACGCCTACTGGGAGGGGCCGGCTGAGGAAATAAAGACGGTTCAAACTGTGAGGAAAGAAAAAGGAAAAAGTGAAACCACCTGTTCAAAAACAAATCGCACGTTTAGCTAAAAAAAAAAAAAAAAAAAANAAAAAAAAAAAAAAAAAAAATACAATAAATCCAAATAATAACTTCTGTGTTACTGATGTTACCAAATATGTAAAAGCTAATGTTTGATCAGGTTTCCAATAAATGTATTAATTCCGTAAAAGTTGCCACTCCTGCCAGCGGCCCCCTGACGAGGAGGTGGAACAGCAAATGTAAATCAGCATCTAAACAAAGCCTGGCTGAAAAGGACGTGTCACAGCCAGACACGCTTTACAAATTATGGGCCACTAAGACAAGCCTCCCTCATCGCCATGGCAACCTCAACAGACCAATCCTCCAGTCCTCTAGAAGGAAGAGTGAGAAAGAGTTCAGCCAGCTGCACAACCTTATGAGCTGTAAATGCAGACACACTCCAGCCTTTTGTGTCTGCAGAGAGCTGGGGATGTGAGAGAGGAAATGTTTCCCACAGTTCCAAACGCCGTCGTCTCTCCTTCATCACAACTCATTCCAAACGCCATCGTCACTCCTTCATCACAACTCATTCACCTCCAGCCAAACTCAATCATTCCATTCTGCCAATTACACTGTCAGCACAGCGGCTCAGAGACATGGCTGCTGCTTTCTCACATCTGTAAGAGACATCTCTCACCCCCACCCTGCACACACACACACACACACACGCAGTCTGCCCACACATAACAAGCATGTTGTTGCCGTGCTCTCACAGTTGCTTTAAAAAAATGGAAAATGCTGAAAAACCTAAATTAAAATGGGAAATGAACAGATGTTGTTATTTGCTGTCATTTTAAAATGAAGCATACGGAATAATGGACTTTATTGTACTTTCTGCTTATCCTGCTTCACTTCCCTCCACTAAATCAACCTTGAACATGAACTTCAACTCCAACTTCAACTTTTTCTTTTTTTTTTTTTCTTATTACTGATTTATTTATTTATTTATTTCAACTTATCTTATAATTTAAATACTGACATGTACGATCTGGTGAACTGCCCTGTTCAAGCCCCTTGAGGGTTCATCACGGGTTCTCCCTCACATTTTCTTTTTATATTTTCTTTTTAGTTGTCTCATACTTTTCTTTTGATATGTGAAAACAGATAACATAAAAAAAATTAAAAAAAAATTAAAAAATTTTTTCAAAACATTTAAAAGAAAAATCATCACCCCCAAAGCTGACCAGACACTTATTTTTTTTTCTTTTTCTTCTTTCTCTTTCTTTTTTCTTTTTTTCTTTCTGTTTTTTCTTTTTCTTTCTTCTTTTCTCTTTTTTTTCTTCTTTTTTTTCTCTTTTTTTTCTTTTTTTTTTCTTTTTCCAGACACTTATTAAGTGTCCCAACTTATTCTGAAAAAAAAACCTAATATGTCCCCTATTTCAAGGATTTATGCTTTTTCGTAAAATTATATATATATATACCTATATATATATATATAGGTATATGTCTGCTGATAGTTCAGCTCTTCCAGGTGAAAAGTACAGCATATTCTACTTTTAGCTCTCTGGCTGCCAGAATTCTGCCTAAATGAGCTGCAGCTTCATGAAGAGCTTCAAAGGAATTTAAATTCATCATCGCTTGTTTGCTTCTGATGCCAGCGAGGTGTTTCAGCACTTTTCCATCACACACGGAGGTCACAGCAACACAAAGCAGCACATCAACACCAAAACACACAANTTTTTTTTTTTTTTTTTTTTTTGCTTTTCACTCGGTTGTTCACAGGCAAAGTTTCTGATCCAGTGATGTCACGCTAAACTTATCAAGAAACTGTATGAGCCTACACTTTGCTCAGCAACTAACAGGAAGTACAAGAACCCAGAGCACAAGTCCAACTAATCCTACATCATACTGTGTATGATGTATGTACTGTGCATGTTCTATTTTTTTGTGATTACTGTCCTGTATTTAACTTTCCAGAACCTGGTCAGTCAAGCTACCCCATAACATCAAAAAACACCACACGTAACCTCACTTATCCAGGATCAAGCATAGCTTTGCCTCATACACCTCCCCCTCCCCACCAAACCCCTCTACCCCCACCCCACCCCAACACACACCCACACACACTCAGTGCACTTCCCTGTGTATAATTCCCCGTATCCCCCCCGCTCCACCTTTTCTCTCTGAGGCTGTGTGTTTTAAGGAGGAGGTGTAACTGTGATTATGCTGCGTTCAGGTTCGTTATCTCTAACGAGCGGCTTAACATTCAGAACATGCAGGTGGTGTTGTGGTCATGCAGGTCAGCTGAGAGGTACAGATAAAAGCGAGGCAAAACAAATGTTGGGGGGAGTGTGTGTGTGTGTGT
>VXCM01006084.1:30116-47799 GCA_014773175.1 Lucifuga dentata
GGGGGGGGGGGGGGGCGGGGGCGGGGTTCTGGCTAAAAGTTTGTCATCTGATGTAATAATAATAATTAATAATAATAATACATTTTATTTGTTAGCACCTTTCACAGCACTCAAAGACACCTTACAATGATATATATATATATATAAAATATTTTTTTTCCTTTCCTTTTTTTTTTTAGCGTTTTAAAAAAAAAAGAAAAAAGAAAAGAAAAAAGAAAAAAGAAAAGAAGGGGAAAAAGAGACAAAAGAAAATACATAATGTCAGTGATATGGAGGTTGATGAGGTTGATGGCTTTTCACATGAAAAGCCACAAGAAGAAACTAAACAAATATGCTCAAAAGTACCAGGTCAGCTAAAAAGCAGGTTTCGCTATTGTGTAGAAATGGTTTGGCTACAAGCTAACTGGCTAACAGCAACAGATGGAATCATAACAAAATATCCACCTGAAGCAGAAACACCTGGTGAATACCAAGAAAGTCACATGAAGAGAAGAGCCAATCAGAGACACAAAACAAACAGAAAGTGAGGCTGACTCAGTTTGGCATAGCTGAAGCATTAGCTAGCTGTACTTCCTGTCACAGAACAAGCTAATAGTGGAGTGAAATTAGCTTAGCGGTGACTTTTTGTCAGCAGTGACTTGTTGTGATGTATGAATAGTGTTAGCTTAGCCACTAACAGTATTAGCTTAGCCACTAACAGTGTTAGCTTAGCCACTTTGCTAACTTCAGCTGAGTTATTGTCTTGTGGTGGATTTGGACTTCAGAGTGTATTTAAGTTTAGCATCATAGAGGCTATTTAGCTCTGGAGGGAAAATCATAACCTGCTAAAGGTCAGATCTGATGACATCATCAGTCATTTTATTTATGTTTTATAACGACTGAAGACGAGCAGCTTAAGCTAATCTGAGTTATTATAAGCTAAAATATTACAGGACTTAGTCATTTCTACTTTTACTGAAGGGAAAAACTACTGTTTCTACTTTTACACTTGTTAATTTTTACTCACATTGTTATAGTTTACTGCAACGATCACCATGACAACATTGTTCAACGTTACATTGTTCATATTGTCATGAATATTGTTATTGTAGAAATATGTTCAGGTTTTTAAGGTGACCCTGAGATCAGTGTTTACATGGTGGCTTCTGGAGATTTTTCTGGTTTGGATCATAAAATGATAGAGCCTCAGCATAGGCTGTGTTTTTTGTTTTTGTTTTATTTAAAAAAAAAAAAATAATAATAATAATAATTAAAAAGCCCTCAAAAAAGCAAAGTTTGTCAAGTCTGTAAAACAAATGGTTGTGTTAAGTTAGTTTGGAAAACAATACCTAAAATTTTCTGTTTACACTCAGTGTGCCCAGCAGTGCTGCAGCAAAGGACAATAGATATGGACCAATGAGCACATTACATTATGGCATTACAAAAGTTTTTTGAAACAGATGGAAATCTGGAAATCTGTAAAAGAATCTGGAAAACTGTAAGTTTTCCCTTTAAATAAATAATGGTTATTTCAGTCTCAAACAGCTCCCACACCTTTATCTGTGGTGGAAAACATATTTGTTTCACTTTTGCTTCACTGGTGAAAAACACAGTAAGCTGCATATTACCTCAGATAAAATCACGTCAGCAGAAACATTAATACAAATGCAAGCACGGTTGTCGATGAAGCCAAACTTTTACAAACAGCTTGACATTGGAGGGAAATTAGCTTTACCCCCCACCTACACACACACACACACAAACACACACACACCAGCGTGGAGACACCCGTTCACTCCTCTCAGCTCTTATCTCTTACATTTGACTATCCCCAAACAGGAAACCAGCCTCATACCCACGCACACACAATTAACGAATCAGCGGACTATCAGATTAGCTGAGGTTGTCATGGTTACCGGTGAGACACATGTGGACATGTCAACAGTATTGGAGGGGAATTATGTAACACAAGAGGCAAGACCCACAGACAGTTCACAAGTGCATTAATCCGGCATTAACGACACACTGAGCTGCCGAATGTGTCATGAAGTACGTGTGTGTGAGTTATAACATAATGTCCAGTATTAATGAAATCATAATTAAATCAGTAAGTCTGATCTTCATCCATGTCAGAATAATCAAAAATACATTCTGTCTAAACTACTGACACACTAACTAATGTACGTTCATATCTGTATTGAATTTATTTGTAATTAGTTAAAGACTGCAGACTGTGTGAAGTTTGTGTTTAATAACTGGTGGAACTTCCTTCAATAACCTCCACCAGAAGTTACCTGTTGATTTTAAATAATAATAATAATAATTTTCCTAACATTGTGAGATACAGTGATACTCCATGTTTTTATCAAATTCTTCAAAAGTTAATACAGTATAACAACATAAAAGTAGTATATTTTACATATGCCTTATATAGACTATCAATTGATGCAGTTTGGTGCTGATCTTAATACATTTTAAATGTTACATATTTTATAAGACTTTTATACTTATATATACTTTATACTTAGACTTTTATATGCTTTGTTTTGTTGCTGGTACATAATGATTCATAATCATTGTTCAGTGTTTTACTTATTGTGAACAGACTGCAGCAGTTTTACCAACTTAGTGGATTTGTCACAAAGTCTGGTGACTTTTAGAGCTCGTTAGTGACTTTTACAAAATAAAAATGAAAACAAAAAAAACTAGCAGCAAATCTGTGGACTTTTTTGGATGAGAACAGTCACCAAATGAGCTCTGTCAATCTGTCCCTCGTGACTGTGGCTGAGACGGCGCACACATGCATTCTGTGTGTGTGTGTGTGTGTGTGTGTGTGTGTGTGTGTGTGTGTGTGAGTGTGTGTGAGTGTGTGTGAGTGTGTGTGAGTGTGAGACTGCAAATCAACCAGACAGAACAGAAATATGAAGGAGTTGTGCACATGAACTCTCTCTCTCTCTCTCTCTCTCTCTCTCTCTCTCAATGCTGGCAAATGAGCTCAGAGAAGAGGTAAAATGAGAGGAGAGATGAAGAATCATTTATACAGATTTTAATTTCAACACACTGTATTAAACGTTTATTTTTTATTTTATTTTTTTTGATAATTTGAAGCTGTACCAAGATCGTTACTCTCCTAGTAAAAATCTTGTAATTGTTGTATATTAAATGTTGAAATTACTTCCATAGGTATCATTTCACAGATTTCTCTCTCAGAAACACTTCTTCTCAGAATGTACTTCCTGCAGCTCTGTAGCTGTTTGTTACTGTAGCTTGAGTTCCTTTCAAACAAGCAAACTTTTGCTTGACTTTTTTCTGTGCTTCATTCAAATTTTACGTTACTAAAGCATTGGTGCCAAAAAATGGACATAAGGCTAAAATGTAGAAATTTGAGCCATATTTCCACCCACCACCTTTTGTGTCTGAAAACACTTTTGATGTTCTTTTTTTTTTTTTTTTTTTTTGAGTGCAATAATATGATTTTCAAAAAGAGGTCATGAAATTTGTTTTCCGATTTCAGTTGCAGAATCGGGAACCCAATGAACAGAAGGTACGCAGACCTGATTCTTCTGCTTATCAGCTCACATGCTGTTTGTTGTGCTCCTCAGTTGAGTTCTGTTTATTTGGCCTTTTATTTATTTGAATTCTTTGCTAAATTTTGCACTTTGTGTTTTGTAAAAATAAAAGTTTTTTTTTTTTTTTTATCCTCCAAGAAATCACTTCACCTGCTTTTGCCTGTAGCTCTGTCCTTCATATTTGAGAAGAGCAGAATCTACACCTCCAATCTCAGTCTCATCTGACTCCGGTTCACTTCTGGAGCTGTCAATCAAAGCTTCACTTTCTGTTTCAACCTAGAGAAGGAATGTTTAAATGATGTGCTGACGAGAACAAATCTGTTTTGTTCATTAGTTTAAGCAGCGTGTTTTTGTCTCATAACTGAATGAAGATCAGACCACATCTAACAAGTAATTCATGCAGAAATCCATGTAATTCCAAAGGTTTACTGCACCTTCCCTGTTTATGCTCTTCATGAACAGAGCCCACATGGTTGCATATGAACAATTGCAAACTAAGCTCAGAAATGAATAATTTATATGTGAAGCCCTCTGGTCAGACTGAAGTGGCCCTGAGGAGACTGTTGGCTCTGCTCTTATGGAGCTGAACAGAGCCTCTTTTTCCTAAAGTACGCAGCAGCATCAAGTGCCGTGTTACACAAAAACACGGAGAATGTGCAGGGAAAAAGCTAAATGCACATTTTGAGACGTGAACGCTTGCTGAGGTTATTGTTGTTGACTGATGTCCTAATTGCTTTGATGATGTGTCAGTTTGGGCATTGTCTAAAATCTACTCTGAGAAAAAAAGATGGGAGCATTTTCCAAAAATGTTCCAAAGTTTTGAACATCTAATGAGACTGAGAGTCGTTCTGTGGGCTCTTTTATCTCCATGTTTCCTAAACTTCCTGCTTTCATGCCTGGCTTCACTTCAGCTGCTGCTTTAGCTGCTTCTGGTGATGATGGTGATGAAAAATGCAATTGCCTGGGCAACGTGGGACGGATGGAAGGAAACTCTATTATTTCGTGCTATTTCCCTCTTAGTCACCCTTCACCTTGGTTATCCTCTGTCTCCCCTCCTTTGTTCCTCTCTTGTGAAATGACACATGGCTTAACAGGTTCCATCCACCACTCCATCTCTCCATCCATGTCCCTCCACCTCTCACCTCTCTCCCTCTCCCCATATCTTCCAGACCCCCGCAGCACTAAGCTGAGCTTAAGAGTCAGCTGAGCTGATCAAAGACCACAGCCATGTACTAGCTAACGAGAGGCGAGAGTTCCCAACGACACAGGACCTCCCAGGGGTTTCCAGCGCCATAGACCTACTGTATGTAGAATCGATGTGGAGGGACACGAGCTTGTGAAGCGGCAAGCCACCCGTATGTCTGAATGACTTACTGTGTGACAGAAACCACACAAAGCTTTCTGTTTTCCTGAGAACACAAATACACATTGTTGTAGAGACTCATCTCAGGTCAGCGGGACATTTTGCTAGCCTGCTCTATTGGTTTTAAGTCTACAGAAAGAGAGAGACCCTCTATTACCAGCATCTCCCTAATGTGGGGAAGGCCCACATCTTGTTCCCACCACCCCCTCCTTTTTCTCCATCTACTACTCCCCTCATCACGTCAACCCCTTCCACCTGCCTCAGCTTGTCTGGTGCCCTATTATCACTCTAATTAGCTTTAAGAGCCGTTCCCTCCTCACCCTCTTCACTTTCTTCACCATTCCTCCTTTTGTCCTTCACGAGCATTTACCTCCATGCTGCATTTCCTGGCCTTACTGTAGCTCTGATCTGCTTTTCTGTTTCCCACAGTGGGGAAAATTATGTTGCTGTGTTCTACATTTTATACTTGTACCTTATTACATATGTAAATTTTGGATATTATATTCAGTGTCCCATTTATCCTGACCCAATATGATGGGGTAATTCTGAGAAAAAAAATCACTCTATTTACACAGGGTTGCACTAAAAAAGGCACTTTGCTAACTAAAGTTTATTCATAAAGCTTCCCTTACTTATTATCATGTGAAACAGTAACCAACCTTTTCTAACCCTTAACTATCTAAGGTGTTTTTGAGTAATTTCTGTCTAAATAGGGGAATCGTTGGTGTCCCTGCTTTGGCAAAGTGAGAGAATCATTATTTTCTACACGAACAAAGCTTGGCTGTTGCTATGGTAACCAAAGCTGATAGGACCACAGATCCATCAATCAAATCACTATCCAATGCTTTCTATCCAAGTCTACTATCGCTCTCACCCTCAGAAATTAGGTTGTTGAGAAGCCACAAAGCTACGCTTTAGCTTGGAGGCTATCTTGTGCTGTAGTCGCACTTATCTCGGGATTGTGTGGTTATAAAATGTCATTTGGGCTCATTTTGTTTAGGAGAAGCTAATCTTTCCATAGATATTCATATATTGCCATTTTGTTGAGAGATAGTGATTATAAAACATCCTGTATGCTACATAGGGACGAGCACACGGTCCCCGGTCTGTCACTGACATTTTACACACATTTTATGCACAGGAAACACATGCCTGTTGCCACGGCTACACAAAAGCTGATAGAGCCAACGACCCATCAATCAAATCCTATCCAAGTCTACTATCAAATTATAGAGAGGGATTTTAAAATTTAAACCGTCCTCGGAAGTTATGTAATTGAGAAGCGGCGAAGCTACGCTTTAGCTCGGAGGCTATCTTGTGCTTTAGTTATATTTATCTTGGGATTGCGTGGTCATAAAATGTCGTCTTTGGGCTCATTTTGTTCAAGAGAAGCTAAGCTTTCTGTAGCTATTCATACATTGCTATTTTATTGAGAAATGGTGATTATAAAACATTGTGAACGCTACATCTAGAGCGCTAGGCCCAATACTGGGCCGTTCTGGTTTTAAAGGGCTAAACCAAGGTTATTTTTCATGTCAGACTAAAAGCAAACATTTCTCTTTTAGAAACTTAAGAAATAGAAGCCCAAACAGAAGATCAAATGTGGAATGATGTTGTATCTTTTTACTCCTTAAACAACTCTCCATCTGTAAAACATTTCTTGGGTATAGCCAAACGGCGACTCACGTGAAATGACACCTCCGTTGCTGCTTTATTTTTGTTCACCAGCTTAAAAAGCAGCTGCTGAGCCTTTAGCGCTGACTTCAACTCGTCGACTTTGCTGGCGCTTTCAGGCGGCTTGTCCTCGCTGAACTTGGGGCTGCTTGTGATCGTTGATGCTCTAAGTTGCCTTTTTTTGTGAGAGCAGTAACAATGGTGGTTTGTCTTTGACTAATGTGAATATTAGTCCAGTGTGTGGCCATGTTCCCACTCAGAGTAAAAGTTGTATATTTTGCACTTATTTCTGCATTTCTCCTCCATCTTACTAGTAGTCTCTTTCATTTTGTATTTTCTCTGAATTCAATTAATATAAGATGCTGGATCCAAATGAAAGATTTTCACAGAAGCAGACAATACAGTTTACTGCCTTTTATTATCTAAATATTGAACAAAATAGCTGTAGAGTCAAAACAGACAAGATCCATAAATTTTAACCAAATTCACTAGACAAAACAAACAGTTGTAAAGGCTTCGATACTGTCACCTTTTCTCTGTTCTCACTGTCTCTCATGACCTCCCAACATCTTCATTTTCTTTGTAATAAACTCTATACTTACCCCTTCAGTTTGCCCCTTCCTGCCCTCCACCTCTTAGCACCGTATTTATTACCCTCTTACAGCTGCCGGAACCAAATCTGCTGCACCTGCACGGACTCCATCCAGTTCTCTGAATTCCTGAAAGCACCGTGGATACAACCCTCAAAGACAATCAGGTGAGGAGGAAGGAGAAGAAAGAAGAGAAGAGAGGAAAGCTGGAGTCTTTTCAGTAGTGGGGTGGGGGCTTCTTTATTGGGGTGCATTTATCTGGAATCTAAAGGAACTTTTAAAGCCAATGGCTTATGGAAAATGCTTCCTTTTAACCCCCCCCCCCCCNACACACACACACACACACACACACACACCAGGAGTAGGCCTTCTTGAGGATAAACATTTTTGAAGAATTTGGAGAGTTAATTTTGTTTGTCACAGAATGGTTTGAATAGGTTCCTTGAGGTGAAAAGGTTATTTTTGTTTATTAACAAAATTAAGTTCCAATGGTGTTGCATTTGATCAATCAATAATAATAAATAATAGCATGTTTAGCATAATAAAAGCATAGCAACCATTTGCGTTAGGTGTTTTGCGTTATGTAGACCCAACACAGCTGAACTGGCGTTTCCTCTTCATTTAAATATTTGATGTGGAGTTTGATTCCATTAGTTGCATCTTTCCAGGTAAATAAATGTATTTAATCTCTGTTGTCAATTAATAATTAATTCAATAGATTTCAGTGATACACTAAATAATTAGTACAGCAGGACAGACACCTGCATAAAGACAGACATGTTTACACAGGAGAGGAGAGACACTCCCACAGGTGAAGAAAGACACACCCACATCAAGAGAGCCACACCCTCAGGAGAGGAGAGATACGCCCACATGTGAAGAAAGACACCCACACTAAGAGAGACACGCCTTCAGGACAGAAGAGACACGCCCACATTCAGAGAGTTCTCTCTCTTTCACACACCAAGAAAGACAGGCCCACAGGACTCTGGTGACAAATCAGCAGAGGCCTGTCCACAACCAGAGGCACACCCACTCCAGACAGACACACCCATGGGAGAGGAGAGACACCTGTGTCAGCAGAGACACACCTGCATCTTTAACACTCAGAGTTAAAGAGAGACACACCCATATCAAGAGAGACAGGCCCACACAAGTGGGACACACCCACGTCAGGAAAGACATATCAGAAGAGACACGTCCATATGAGAGCAGAGACGAGCCCACATAAAGACAGATACATACACAGCAGAGACACTCCCACATCAGGACATCACATTATCACACCTATGGGTGAAGAAAGACACACCCACATCGAGAGAGACACACCTGCATCAGCTCTTCCACATCAAGACAGACACACTCACAGGAAAGAGGAGGGACACGCCCACACCAAAAGAGACATTCCCACATCAGGACAGACATGCCTGCATGAGTGTAGAGACAAATGCATATCAGCACAGACACACCACAGGACAGGACGGAAACATCCCTGTCAGCTGAGACATGCTCACATTGGGACAGACACGCCCACATCAGGCAGGTATGGTAAGACAGGCATCAGGACAGGCACGCCCACATCTGAGAGACACGCCCCACATAAAGCTCGGCTCGTTATAAGAGACGCTGCTCGTGTTAAGTGACCTGCTGCCATTGGGCCGGCCTTTCTGTACGTCCATTCTAAACCAAATCTGGTTTTAGTCCTAAATCCAAATAGACATAGAGCAACATGGAAGCTGCTTTTACGTGTTTTACTGGTAAATTTTAGTCATGTGATATGTTGTTTTTAAATCATGCATTCTAAAGGGCAGATAATCTGATATGAAAGTTCAGTTGCTGCGTATCAACTAAGCATTACTTATATTAGGAGTTTAGATTGGGTTGTTTTCATCAATGAGTATTGATATGCCAGGTCCTGCGCACCTTTTCTTCATATATCCCAGTCAACGTGAAATTGAGCGCACATGAACGAGCCACTTTCCCAGGCCTTGGCTCCTCCCATAAATTACTATGCAAATGACTATAAATAAGTCGTTCCTATTACACACAGTCCAAATAACAATGGCCAGTCCTGCTGCAAAAACGACAAAAAAGAGAAACTTCACAGAGTGTGAGATCGAGGTGCTGATCACTGAGGTGGAGGACAGAAGAACTGTCTTATTTAGTGGTTTGTCCTCAGGAATCAGCAACAAACGCAAATTAACAGAGTGGCAGAGTGTCACCATGGCAGTCAATGCAGCCAGCTCAGAGACCTGTACAATGTCCAAAATTTAAATTAAAAAAAATGGTCTGACATCAAAGTGGATGTCAAAAGACGAGTCACTTTGCATCAGCAGAATGTCGCTGCCACAGGTGTGGTGGTGTTGGAAAGCCGCAGCTGATGCCACATGAAGAAAGGGTTGCTGCTACTATCGGAGGAACCCTCCTCTCTAGCATCCTGCCAGCATGTGAGGGCAACTCAGATGTGTGTTGTTGATCCTGGTAAGTGGCCGACATGAAACACACCATGACTCAAACTTTGGAGATGAATTTACAGACCAGTTACAACACAAACACACCATACATCTGTCACATGTCACAATCCAATTTACGCACAATGAGCAGGCTGGACACACTGAGTTACACAATGTAATGCCATTTATTGTCACAGATTGTAAGGTGGAAACTGGGGAGTCCAGCGCCAGGGACACATCGCCACAAGCAAACCCAAGCCAACCTGAGTCAAAGGAGAGGGGGGATCATGAATGTGAGCCCAGTGTCTCCACGGCAGCTGACCGTGCACACCCGCAGGGATCCGTTGCATCCTGTGCCTCGACTGCTGAGGGGTNGGCAGCTGACCGTGCACACCCGCAGGGATCCGTTGCATCCTGTGCCTCGACTGCTGAGGGGTGGCAATCTGGCCATGTCCTCACCAACGCTGTGCTGGAGTCACAGAACCAAATTGAGTACAATGAAAGACATCTGCTGCGAATTAAGAAAACTGAATGATGTTCTCGTGATGTAAGTGACACATTAAAAGAACTGGTTAAAAAATACATGCCAAGTCTCAGCTTACCACTTTGTTTCACATTCTGTGTATTACATCCAAATGGCGCTGTACAGCTGCTGCATTTGGCTCAGCATTTGGTGGGTCAGGGTCAGGTTCATCAGTCCACAGCTCCTGTGGCAGACGTATGCCATGTTTGTTTGCCACATTGTGCAGCAGACTGCATGCCTGCACAATGTAACACACCTTCTGTGGATGCACTGGTGGCATACAGCAATACACCACAAGTGCTGTCCAAGCAGCGCCAATGGCCTTTCAGCTGCCCTATGGTCCATTCCACACTGACCGAGCCCAAGCATGGACATCACTGTACTGCCGCTTTTGCTCAGTCAGGGGTGAGGAGTCAAGTCTTAAGTGGGTAACCACAGTCACCTCAGGGTTCATATTAACCACATGCTCAAATGACAATATAAATGCATTATACAATATAAATAGGAATCGTATAGTTAATGCCACATCTTACCAAGAAGCCAACTATCCGGCACAGCCCCAGCTTGAAGTCTGTTTCCAACACTACTATTCTGCAGGATGAATGAATCATGAGTTGACCCAGGTCACCATGCCACAACATTTGTCAAACACATTTGTGCATCACAGAACACTTGCATGTTGATGTTCATATAAGTAAATTTATTCTCCAATGGTGCCCTTATAGCAATGTGACTGCAGTCGGTTGCTCCGATTATGTTTGGAAATCAGCTCGTTGCTGCAAATTGCACTTTGATGTTGGCCTGCTCACTCACAGTGTATGGAAATCTTATGTACCTGGGCGACATACAGATTATGCCATCCCATACGGCTGGCATGGCGCGGCTCAAGGATGATTGAGAAATACCTGATCGATCCACCAGCTCCTGTTGGAAACCTCCTGCTGCAAGGAACCTGAGTGTGGTGAGGACTTGCAATGGGACTGGTAAGGCGTGATTCCTTGCCATCCCCTTTACCAATGCTGGGCCCAGTTCAGCACAGAGTTCCAAGAGTACAGCTCTTGGCAATCTGAATTGGCTCATAAGCTAGTCATCATCTTGGGCCAATAAATCAGTGTGGTCCCTAAACATACGCTCCCTCCAGACTCTGCCATTTGCGATGTCCTCCAGCAACACCAAAGCAGCCATTGTTTATCAAGTAGGCACTATTATGTTTTCACATCCTTTTGTAGGCCACACATAATTGCCTATGCCTGTCAACCTTGTTGACTTAATTACATTAAGGGATCAATTATGCATCACAATTGACTTATTCCGAGTGCATTTGCCCAATACTGCGTTTTCTTCCCAGGGGAGATGGATGCGCGCCACACCTCCTGCATGTCATGGATGTCTGTGCACCTCAGTGACTGTACATCCCTGACGTGTCATCCCTGACATCCACGTCACATAAACAGAGAAAACTGTCCAGTTTACTGGTGATCTTGGTATAGGTGTGTCATCTGTGGGAAATTAGTTTCACTAGGTTTTCATTGCCTCAATAAAGCAGACGAAAAGAGCCGGAGGCGCACAAACCATCGTGGCTATATTAAAGTTGTTATATTAACAAAAACTAAAGTTAAAACTAAAATCAGCCCACCTATCAACTCTCAATGACCCCAATGCCATGTTAACCCATCGTTGTCATGGAGATGATGGGACGCTGAATGCGATTGGACCAAACCAAAGATGAATCATGAAGCTGAGTTGACACTGGGAGTGCTGTTTTCAGCTGAGAAAGTGGAGAATTTTGACTCATTGCATCAGAGTGATGTGTCACAGATAATAGCCTACAAATAAAAAAGTAATGCAAAAAGAGTGTGACCAAATCGGAGTAAAAGTATATTTTTTCTTCATAAATATAGCCTACTCAAGTATGAGTTAAAAGTGTCCTGCAATAAAACCACGCAGTAAAATTACCTAAGTAAATGTAACAGAGTAAATGAAACATGTTACTACACACCTACAGAGCCAGACAAGAGTTTGCGGACGGCCCGCACATTTTCACATCATGTTCATTTGTATACATCTGGTGTGTGCATGAAAACCAGCGTACACAATCTTTTAGTACGTGTGCACCATTTATACATGAGGCCCCAGCTCATTAGAGAGGGAATCTCTCTGTTTGAATAGCCTCTCCCAAGGTTTCTTCCATTTTCCTTAATCCTTCCTATAATAAGGTTTTTAGGGAGTTTTTCCTCGTCTTCTCAGAGAGTTTGGGCTGGTCAGGAACTGCTAATGTGTGGGTCTGTGAAGCCCTTTGAGACGTTGATGTGATTCTGGGCTACACAAATAAATTTGACTTGACTTGATATCTGTAATGAAATAACCAGTAAGCCGGAAGTGAAATTCAGCCTGACAAACATGGCTGCTGATAAAGCTTTCTGACCTAACACATCAGATCATGAATCCCCATGTATGAGGTGAGACACACCACCTGAGAATAATTTTCATCCTCATCTTCACTTCTTCCTCATCGTGAGGACACATCTTGTAACAATCCGGCCTACGTCACTGTTATACGCCCCCATACCTTGTTATTATTATCATCAGCATGGATGCGCCAATCAGAGAGCAGCATGTTGCCCGATTCATTTGGTGGTGGTTTTTTTTAAGAAGCTTCTTTGTCTTGTCAAATTGGCATCCTGGGAGAATCAGGAAGAGCCTGTGTATTTGTTTGTCAGTGTTGCGCGAAATACATTTAGACAGTGGGAAAAAGTGGCGTCAGGAGAGCTATACCACACTAACCACCGTAGGAACAGCTGATCTGGGATTCACGGAGTTTCGTTCCATGTGGATTATCCTGTTTTCGTTTCATGTGGATTAAATAAATACAGTGGAGGCTTGTTTGGGAGACGGTGACCTGTTAAGGAGCAGGAACAGACACCGACTGACAATTACATGCTGACAATAAAGCTGACTGTGAGTGATTAACTTTTGATGAACTGTGGAGGAAGTGGAAACAAAAAGAAAAGTGAACTTAAAGCTGCCAAAGTAGAATGTATTAATATGTGTGTCACTGTGAAAATGTATATACACTGCTGTAGCATATATAATATGCATAACAGTAGTATCATATGGATATTAATTAAGGTAAAGTAATGGTATGCAAAGTTGCAATGTTAAGATCATAATTTCAATAAAGAAATATTAATCTTATTTAAATTGGACACCATTCACATTATGTGGGAAATTAAGTCGTTTAAACTTAATATTTTGATTATTTAATTAATATTCAGTCTCAGATCTTACTTAATATTTGGGCTCAAATCTGAAAAGTAATGGTTTTTGACTCGTCCAGTGATTTCTTCTCCAAACTGAAACAGGCAAACAAAGTACTATTGCACAGGTTAACATTTATTTACAGATGAGAAATATAAAAATATACAAATGAGGTAGATATTATGTGAGATATGAAAACCAGGTTTGACAACGGAAAACTGGTGGATTTTCAAAATAAAATCCTAACCTATTCTAACATTGACTGAGTCTAGCTTTACTTTATGGAGTTATCAGTATGGCAATTATGAAAATAGAAAATGGTTGGTAAAAAAGATATGGAAATAGGAAAATAACGTAGTTAGGCTGCATCACTTTAACATCAGCAAAGACAAGATCTTACGTTGGGCTTTGTCACTCCAGTGATGTAGGAAAGTCGGATCGCCAGTCTTGACTCAGGCGCTCAGCAGCTTGGTCACGTCTTGTGAAGTCAGAGCATGGTGCACAGGCAGTCCTCAGGATTCGGGTAGGATGTTCGGACTCGCGGCCGTCGTCACGGATCCGAACAAACGGGTCTTCCTTTGGAACCAGATCAGCGCATTTTTCAACGAACAGCTGGAGCTGGGAGCTGGACTTCAGGTCGAACCGGGTTGCAGTGCTGGAGTTTACCCAAAGTGGTCAGCGGAGCCGATGGCATGTAGCAGAGCAGCTAACTTGGAGAACTAACCGTAGCTAGAACTGAATAGCTTGAATGAAATCACATGGAGGTTGTGATAACATCTATTGCTGATTCAGGCAAAACTTCTTAGAACAGCTAATAAAATTACTTGAGATTACTTTAAAATAAAGAACCGCTAGCCGGAGTTTTAGCAGCGCGGTGAAGAAAGGAGATAAGAAGAGAAGGGAAGCCGCCACTCGGCGTGGAGAGGGATGTGAGCAGTCCCGGAGCGAAAAGAGAATAAAGAGAGGAATAAAAAGAAAGTCCGGGGGAAAAAAAAGCCTCAAACAATGGGCTGAGTGGAGTTTTAAAGAGAAAAGCCCTTCGCGCGTTGTGAGGAACACGCCCATGCTTTGTTCTCATAGGAGCTTTTCCCGATGATGTCATGAAGGCAGGCAGCAGCCTGGAGCAGCTTAATTTCTGTGATATTACAGAAACATAACCTATACTTATACTAAGTCCACTCATTTCCCATTGTCAAAGCATGATACATAGAAATTTCACGTAGTAAATTCACAGTATGACATGCTAGCACAAATAAAACCATGTTACACAAATAAATCATCTCTTTTGTTGTCTAATAGGAATTTATCACAAAATCTAAACATCTAAAACACTATTATGAAATTTGATGATCTTTGATTAACTAAATCTATTTCTGCATCAATGCAAGTATTCTAAACATTACAAAGATAAAACAAAAGCTTAGATTGTTGTAGATTGTCAAAATAGATTTTGTGTGAACTTAAAGGACCATAAAATGACAGTGTGATATTCTGTGATTTCAGAAGTATGTTGGAGAAATGTAATACATATAAAACTAAATCCTTTATCTAAATAAACACAAATACAAATACAACAAAAGCATGTAGTATTGAAAATGAATTTCAATATCTGAACCTAGTTTTAAGGTACTCAAGAGAGAGAGAGAGAGAGAGAGAGAGAGAGATGATAACTCATTTAATGACTCTAAACATTATTGTGACTTCAGATATCTTTGTTTCCTAAACAAATTCTGAATTAAGAGTCTTATTTGGTGTAGTGAGATCAGTTCTTTAATTCTGTGAAGTCCTTGGCTNATTCTGAATTAAGAGTCTTATTTGGTGTAGTGAGATCAGTTCTTTAATTCTGTGAAGTCCTTGGCTCACAGACAATCTGGAGCCACTTTGGTCTGTGAGTCTGTGAGATGATCAAATGAGTGGCCATTTGTGTTCTTGTCTTTATAGCAGGGGAGCTTTAAAGAACAAAGTGTTACCAAGTCTCTCTAAGGTGATAACCTCTGGTTACCATGGTGTTTGGGAGGTCAGAGAAATTTAGAAGTTCTGTTTCGTTGTCTTTACAGTATCTGTCCTGCAGGTTTTACAACTAAACGAGGGGAAGAGACCAGCAGGGGATCTTGAGGAGTTCCTGGGTGCTCATCCATATGTTAATGTGAATGTGTATTGTGTCTGTGAAGGGGGACAGTTAGGTGTCTGTGGGTCTTCAGCAGGATTCCATGACGAAGCTGTCTGTAAAAACTGGTTATTTCATACCAGAAAAACATAATCATAGATTTATCAAACTGCAGTTGTTCCATGCTACAACTGCGCTGATTGAAGACAATATATATATTTTGGCACTGGTAAGCTGATTGTGTGTTTGTAAATTCTTCTGGTTTTGTGTGATGGTATAATTGTTCTGACTTATGTATTGTTAGGCTTTGTCCTAACTGGCACCCCAGTTAATACTGTTACAACCTGTTTATGTGCAGAACATATGATAAAGTTAATATTTCCCATGCTTGGAATTATGCTAAATTGTGTGTCAAACCAGATGTAACCAAGATATTTTTTAAGAGATGACCTGAAACCCCAGTTTGATAGAACTGGATAAAATGATATGTAAATGATCACAATATAAAAAAAAAATCTTTGTTATAAAAATGAGGACGTCAATATAAAGTCACTAGAAAACAGTGCTTGAATACAAGAAGTTAACGACGGCTCAAACAGTCAATAGCTTGTCAGAACTGGAACAAACTAGCCAATCAGGTGGCAGTGTCATAATAAAGTCCGCCCACTTCCTCAAAGCAGCATTTAGCTAAATGGTGAACACGCCGCAGTCCATGTGATATGTGAGCAAGTCAGATAAAGATGTCAGAAAGATGAAACTCCAGAGGAAAAAAAATCAAATGATGATGAAGAAAGTAAAACTCAGCAGTGTTACGTCACACAAAAAGAGACGCTGTGGATAGGAAGGTAAAAAATCATTCTGGTTATTTAAAGTCTGACACTAAAGGGAGGGAATTTAGAGATGTGTGCTTTAAAATATTTTTTTAATCTGGTTTTAGTGCTTTATTTTAAATGCATGGACTTTTTGCACAAGGGAAATGTGTAAAGACTTATTTTTATTTATTTATTTTTTTAATGTTTCATACTGAAATGCTTAAGCTGTGTTTCTCCAGACATGCTACTTTGAATTGTTAGTTTATTTTGTAATGGTACAGTCTTTACACTTTATTACCATTCCAAGCTAAAGTATTCCATGTGTTTGTGCCAGATTTCTGTTCTCCTTCACTACTTAAAGGTTTTTGTATGACAAATTATTTTTATGTTGACATCATTTGGGATTTATTTATTTGGATTTATGTATTATGGATGACTGCAATTTGTAGTGTTTCAGTTCATACAATTGTTGGTTATTTTTTATGTCCAGAACAAGTATAAAGAAAATGTTAAAATAAATCTGAAGCTCAAGTGACTTGAAATGCAGCAGAATCTTTGCCATGATTTATATTGTGATATATATTGATATAGATAAATATTTTTTTTTTAAAAGTATCGTGATAAAAAAAAACAAAAAAACATCCATATTGTCTAGCCCTACAGTTTGAAAGTTGTCCACTTTCCATCTTCCCATATTGGGAGAGAAGTAGGTCAAATTCCTCCCTGGTCATATATTCAGATACGTGTTACCTGCCTGCAGCACATTTCCCCACATCCACCAGTCTTTGTTCTGAAACTCTCTGGACTATTTTCAACTTCTGCATTAAAACACAATCTCTATCCAGACTGTTATCCAGATAAGGAAACACACATTAATGCACATTAATGGCGGTCTGTCAAAGGTTAGATCTGTTACCTGTGGGGTCCCTCAAGGTAGTTGTTTGGGACCGTTACTGTTTGCAGTTTTCACTAATGACTTCCCACTTGTTTTAGAAAAGGCTCGAATTGCTATGTATGCTGATGATTCAACAATATATGCATCTGCGACATCAACAGAAAAGCTGAATGACATTCTTAATAGGGAGTTAAAGTTAGTGGCAGAATGGGTCACCAATAATAAATTGGTACTTAATGTTGGCAAGACGAAGTCTATTATACTAGGATCAAGGTATAGGCTAAGGGCTGAACCTGCACTGAAATTGAATGTGCATAATATACCCATTGAACAGGTACAAGAAACAAAACTATTAGGTGTGATCTTAGATAATAAATTATCGTGGTCTAAACAAATTGACAATACTGTGAGTAGAATGGGTAGAGGGCTGTCAGCTGTGAGAAGAGGTTTAAATAATATG
>VXCM01006085.1:0-12323 GCA_014773175.1 Lucifuga dentata
GGCCTGATTTGAAGTGTGTACTACTTGAATGTTGCCTGGTTGTTATTTTACTTCAGTTATTCTTTAATTGAGCATCAACTGTGGTGTAAATCCAGCCTTAGAGTTGGTGTTTGTTGGTGAGATGGTGCTGATATTAGATGTTGTGGTTTGCTTGGTTCAAAAAGCGTGAGAACCTCTGATCTAAGCGATCAGGAGACACAGATGGACAGTGAAGAAGTTCATCATGCTGAAGGAGTGAAGTTTCTCTTAGCATGAACTTTTTTCTGCTGTAAATTGAGGATGAGACACACTTTCTTTGTATTGCACTTATTATGATGGTTTGAGAGGATTAATGTTTGATGAAATGTTGACTGAGATCCGGAGAGATTTTGGTGGTCTGACTGAAATTGGAATGGTTGTTTGGTTTTGGAGTTTTTAAGTTAGCTAATTTTGTTTCCAAGGCCTGGAAGAGAAGAGAAGATGGTTTATTTCATTAATGTGTTTAATTAAATGAATTTAAATCAGATAAATAAATTTTAATTAAATGGTTAGAGGGGAGTCACTACCCCAGACGGAGGAGTTTAAGTATCTCAGGATCTTGTTCGCAGTGAGGGTAGGATGAAGCGTGAGATTGATAGATGGATTGGTGCAGCGTCCGAGGTCCTAAGGACGCCATACTGGACCGTCGTGGTGAAGAGGGAGCTGAGCCAGAAGGCGAGGCTCACAATTTACCAATCAATCTACGTTCCTATCCTCACCTATGGTCATGAGCTCTGGGTAGTGACCAAAAGGACAAGATCGCGGATACAAGCGGCAGAAATGAGGTTCCTCTGTAGGGTGTCTGGGCTCACTCTCAGGGACAGGGTGAGAAGCTTGGACATCCAGGAGGGACTTGGAGTAGAGCTGCTGCTCCTCCACATCAAAAGGAGTCAGTTGAGGTGGTTCGGGCACCAAATGAGGATGCCCCCTGGTTGTCTCCCTAGGGAGGTCTTCCAGGTACGTCCAACTGGAAGAGGCCCCGGGGAAGACCCAGGACACGCTGGAGGGATTACATCTCCTGGCTGGCCTGGGAACGCCTCGGAGTCCCCCAGGAGGAGTTAGAGGGTCTGGCCAGGGACAGGAAGTGTGGGCCGGTCTGCTTAGTCTGCTGCCACCGCAACCCGGATCTGGATGAGCGGAGGATGATGGATGGATGGATGTTTAATTAAGTAAACCAAGAAATTCTTATTTGCTCCTTTTTATTTTCTTTGACGAAATATAATATCACTGTATCTGCATAAATAGCATTATATCTGGTATGTATGTAAATAGTGTCTTGTAAGCCCACGTGGGCTGGGCATACATATATATGATGACACTAAAATAGAAAAAAATTCATTCATTCATTGTAAAAACTAATCCAGTGTAAATGTCTGAATTTGAGATGATCAGAAATAAGTAAATTAACAGCCACTTTTCAAGCCTAAAGGAAGAATGAGCATAAGCATCAGAACAGGTGATCAGTATCAGTGTCCTCCTCTATGCCTGCTCCAGGACACATTTAGCATCAATTAGCACAAAGAGTGGAAGCAGGGGGAAACTGCTTGCTCTGTTCCAGTAAAGACTGGAAATGTAGTTATCAGAGGGTAAAAACTTACATCTTTCAACAGTTTCAAAGTTTTCTCTACAAATGGAGAAATAGAAACAGAGCTTTTCTGAGGCTAACGTCTCAGAGGTGGAATGACTGTGGCAGAGTTTCTGTTTTGCACACTGTTGTAACTTAACTTAGGAGACTCTAAGGCCCCATTTACACCTTAGATTAGCTGCGCTCTTGTTATCCGAGTAACAGATCCCATGTTAACGCAAGGTGTTAATGCTCACAGAACACATTTTGATCAGATCTCTGTCAAACCTGCCAGGTGTAAATGCAATGCGTAAAGCAGAGGCACGTGCACGAGATAAAATCCACCCCGAGTGGAAACCATCACCCTGACTCGCCGTCCTGCACTCACTTGCATTCATTCGTTGGTTTTAGTGGGAGTTGGTTTTCTGTCAACCTACTATAAAAACTGTACTGCATCTGGAATATGGATAGTGACAGCCCACACACACACACACACACACACACACACACACACACACACACACACACACACACAGTTATAAATATGCATGAAAATGATCCACAGAGCATAGAGGAAGAGTTTAAACAGTTTAACAGCCCGTCTGATGCAGGCTGCTTCCAGATAAAGTGACGCATGTGTTGCTGCAAGATATTAAAGGACCATATCACCCATTTTACATGTTTGAGCCTGATATATTGAATTTTCACACACATAACATTACTGACAATCATTTCCCAAAGCATACTACTGGAACGGTGAATTAAAAATGTTTTTCCTACCTTCCAGACCTCCATTGGTTTCAGTTCATTCTGCTATTAAAATCAACTTGTTGATACTGTAAACGTTCTTGGGATAGGTAATCCATCATCACCAACAAGACGTGTATTCAGGTTTTTTTAGAAGTTATGTAATTTTAGTGTTTAAGCTCAATAAAAAGCGTGGAGTGAATGTATGCCTCCACCGGGGAATATAGTCCCAAAAGAAGACCTGCGTTTATGGAAAAATTTAAAGGACCGTGACTTCATAAGGCTGTGTAACTATTAGCAGGAGAAACATGGATTTTTAAGGTGGGTGTATCACTTGAATATTTGATTTTGAAAGATTAAGAGATTTTGCAAAATATCAGGAAAACTGAAATACGGTTTTATCCTTTGGGAAATGATTGTCGGTAACGTAACATGTATGAAAATTGAATATATTAGGCTCAAACATGCAAAATGGATGGTATGGTCCTTTAATGCAAGTCCCATCATCAGATATCATATCCAGATTCAGAAATCACATTTTAATGCAAGGTGTTAAAGGGACCTAAGATGTATTTTTGTTAAAATCATGGCAAACAAACTTTTTAAGTTTTTACATAACTGTGGATATGAACATCTTGTGACTGATAGAAAACAGGCATATTTTCCAAATGATCAGATTGTCCCTTTAATCTTTTGTCGTGGATGAAACTGTCTTTGCTAATTCTGTGCTGGCAGTAACATTAGCTAATGTAACATTGCATAATTTTACCTTACAAATCTCAGACATGGCAGATTAACATGGATTAAAATAACAGACGACCTCAGCAATTCTTACAACTTTCCTGAGGTCTCCAGCTAATGCAGCCAAAGCCCAGTGAGGAGTTACATTATTTATCTATCAGTCTGTGATACAACAAATACACACTTTTAAGCACTTAACAAACAACTAATTAAACATCATCAGAACTGAGGTACTACATTATCAACATAATTTTAGTGCTGGGTGATTTCAATGTCAATGGAAGACAGGACAAACAGGAAATCCTTTAAGAAAACTGTAGATAATATGGACTTAATACAGTTGATTAAAGGACCGACTAGAATAATGACTTCTTCCCAAACACTGATTGATGTAATATTTAGTAATAGGCCAGAAAGAGTGGATAAAACATTTAATCTTATAACTGGATCGTCTGATCATAATTTTATTTTAATACCCAGAAAGCCTACAAAGAAACGATTTAAAACAAATCACAAGCTGTCTGAACGTTTGAGGATCCATAGAAGTGAGCTTGGACATTTTTACAAAAAAAAAAAAAAAAAAAAAAAAAAAAAAAAAAAAAAAAAAAAANTTTTTTTTTTTTTTGTTTTGGTAGTTTTTTTTTTACAGTATTGAGTTGTAAATGGGTATTTTATAGCAATGTACAAATGTTGTTTTGTCAGATTTTAGGCAGATGAAAATTAGCTTCTGGGGCTAACTCTGGCTGCTTTACAGTTTGGTGTTTTACTGTTGATCAATGAGCATTGTCCCAGATAAACTAATAAATGGAATGAAATGAAATCTCACAATATCAGATTTTTTTTTTTTTTTTTTTAACAAAGGGCTAATGTTGGACAACATATCAGCCTCACTCTAGTGCACAGTGAGTGTGAGTAGTGAAGGCAGAGAGGAGGGAACGTGCTGAAACAAACGCCAGCAGAGGTATTTCATGTGTGGCTGTGAGAATCTTCAGCATCGACTGGACAAATACAGTCAGAGGTAAAACTTCCAGAGGATTCTGCTGCTTTTACTGTACTGCTGCTGTCCAGCTCCTCACACACATCCACTGGTTTTTATTTCATCTTTTTGAACCGAGACACATTCTGCATATTCTGCTGCACAATCCTGATTCTTTTCACAATAATATCATATATTGTAAACTACAAGCCAAAATTGCATCAAATTTGTGCACATTGTCTAAGTTTAGTTCTAAATCTATGGAAGTTAGTGTACCTTTGGAGTTACTCTGCTATTCCTACTCAAAACTATTTGACTCTGAAAGTGTGTAACTGTGTTAATGTTGTGTGGCTGTATCCTCCAAACAAACCACGCTGCTGCTGCCTAACGTTACTTGCATCAGATTAAAGGACCATACCACCATTTTGCATGTTTGAGCCTAATATATTCAACTTTCATACACATAACATTACTAACGATCATTTCTCAAAGCATACTATTGGAACGGTGAATTAAAAATGTTTTTCCTACCTTCCAGACCTCCATTGGTTTCAGTTCATTCTGCTATTAAAATCAACTTGTTGATACTTGAAACGTTCTTGGAATAGGTAATCCATCATCACCAACAAGACGTGTATTCATGTTTTTTTTTAGAAGTAATTTTAGTGTTTAAGCTCAATAAAAAGCATGGAGTCTCCACCGGGGAATATAGTCCCAAAAGACCTGCGTTTATGGAAAAATTTAAAGGACCGTGACTTCATAAGGCTGTGTAACTATTAGCAGGAGAAACATGGATTTTTAACGTGGGTGTATTGCTTGAATATTTGATTTTGAAAGTTTAAGAGATTTTGCAAAATATCAGGAAAACTGAAATATGGTTTTATCCTTTGGGAAATGATTGTCAGTAACATAACGTATGAAAATTTAATATATTAGTCTCAAACATGCAAAATTCGTGGTATGGTCCTTTAAACCACTGAACTGATACAAAGAGGATGTAGCAGAGAACTGGCTGCTGAGGGATCAGGAACCGGTGAGCAGATCAGATCAGGTTATGCTGGGATGGATGGATCCATTTTTTTAAAAGATAAGTAATGACTTTTGTGTGGTTGCAGATGCAATTTTAAAGCAAGTCACAACTTCCAATTCAAAATCATTTTATAAAGGGGAGAGAAACAGGAAGACAGGATGTGTTGACATTTTTTAATTTATAGGCAGACTTTATCTCGTTTGTTTTATGAGTTACATCATGTGTTATATCTAGATGTACCTGAGAGGAATAACAGGAAGTGCATTTCCTAAAGTGTCTGACTGCTTTATGTCTTAAATATTAATAATTATACCAGCTGAGGTCAACATGTAGTAATAGAGTGTGTTTAAGTTCAGGGCTTTAGCACAGTAACAGTCATTTTTACAATAACCATGAGATCAGAGTTTGTTACTGTCTGATCCAGCGTCTAGTTTAACACAGAATCTTTATGTCATTCATAATCTCTCTGACAGTAACATGTCAGCATCTCATCATTCAGCCAAGATAAAACTACTCTTATTGCCTCCAAAACTACTCTTATTACCTGCATGCATGTGTTGCTTGGTTGCTTTCTTAGGTGGTTTCTTGGTTGTTTGGTTGATTATTTGGTTGGTTGCTTGGTTGCTTGTTTGGTTGGTTGGTTGGTTGCTTGCTTGCTTGTTTGGTTGGTTGGATGCTTGCTTGCTTGGTTTCCTGGTCGCATGTTTAGTTGCTTCATTTTGGTTGATTCATTGCTTGATTAGTTGGTTGGTTGGTTGGTTGGTTGGTTGGTTGGTTGGATACTTGCTTGCTTGCTTATTTGGTTGATTATTTGGTTGCTTGGTTGGTTGCTTGGTTACTTGGTTGGTTAGTTGGTTACTTGGTTGGTTGGTTGGTTGGTTGGTTGGTTGGTTGGTTGGTTGGTTGGTTGGTTGGCTGGCTGGCTGTTTTGTTGGTTGATGGTTGATTGGTTGGTTGTTTGGCTGGTTGGTTGGTTGCTTGCTTGGTTTCTTCTTTGCGTGTTTAGTTGCTTGTTTGGTTGATTAGTTGCTTGATTATTTGGTTGGTTGGTTGGTTGGTTGGTGGTTGATTGGTTGGTTGTTTGGTTGGTTAGTTGGTTGCTTGCTTGCTTGCTTGGTTTCTTGGTCGCATGTTTAGTTGCTTGTTTGGTTGATTAGTTGCTTGATTATTTGGTTGGTTGGTTGCTTGCTTGCTTGCTTGCTTAGTTGGTTGCTTAGTTGGCTTCTTGGTTGCTTGTTTTGGTTGGTTGATTGGTTGGTTGCTTGGTTGCTTGCTTGCTTGCTTTTTTGTTTGGTTGGTTGGTTGCTTAGTTGGTTTCTTGGTTGCTTGTTTGTTTGTTTGTTTGGTTGGTTGGTTGGTTGGTTGTTTGTTTGTTTGGTTGGTTGGTTGCTGGTTGGTTGGTTGCTTGGTATTTGAGGTACTGGTACTTAATGATTATTTTTTATTTTGGGAGACTTTTTATTTTTCCTCCTCTACATTTCCAGCAAACAGGAAATGTACTGAACCCACAGAGGAGCATGTGACTCTTCACCTGCTCAAAGCTGGAAAGTCCAGTAACTTACAGATACAAGGTTGTTTAACTGACAGTGAAAAACCTCTTTTGTCAGTTTTGGATTTTGTATTATTGACATTGACTTTTCCTTGAAACAGAGTATTTTTACATTGTGGTACTTTTACTTAAGCGAAGGATTTGATCCTGTTTTGATCAGCACTCAGTGTTAATGTAAATCATTCACCTCAGCATCTCTCACCACTTTGTCTCCCATACACACACATACCAGCGATCATCCTGTCTCTCCTTCGTTTTTAGACGTCATCTCTCCCACGCACTTCAACCCTTACTTCAGACGGCTGACTTTTGATGTGTCCTCCATGGAGAAGAATGCCTCCAACCTGGTGAAAGCAGAGCTCAGGATCTTCCGTCTCCAAAACACCGTGGCCCGAGTGTCGGAGCAGCGCATTGAGCTTTACCAGGTACTCACACCTTCCTCCTGACTGCTTTGCCCAATAATGATTCAGCGGTTACCACCTATCTTGTGATCTGCTTTTCTTAGACTAAAGTGTGTATCAATGACTGTACATCATGCTGTACAGTAGGGATGCAACTAACGACTATTTTGATAGTTGAATAATCTATCGATTATTGAAACGATTATAATCAATTAATCGGATTCTGAATTACACAATTACTCAGTGGCTCTTATTAAGCTATCAGCTTTTAAATTCAGCTTGAGGTTGTTTTAGGCATGTGTTAAGTTACAATAAAGATTCAAAAATGCATCTTAATGAACTTTCCTGCTGATACAACATAATGTTCAACAGAATTCAGTTCTGTCATGTTTCGTAGCATTTAACTGTAACATCCACCGTTTTATTAGATCTGTGACCACCCTGATACAAAAGATAAATAAAAATTACAATATCCATTTTTTTCTGTCAAAATTTAAAACCTAGGATAAATAAAGCAGCAGCAATAAAATATGACAAAACTACAACTTAATCAGATAAATCAAACATCCATCTACATTTTAAAAAAGTAAGCGAGAGGTTTGTAGATTTTTTGTAATTTAGAAACTATCAAATTCTCTGGTGTTCTCGGCAGCAACACATTCTCAAGCCGTTAACGGTGCCATGTTTAAGATTGTAAAAGTTCGGGCACATTTGGAACAGCATTTCAATGTGAATAATAATTATTTGCTGCTCTCAACGTCATTAAAATTCATTGATCAAGAGAAAATGTATAGAAAATGTTACAGCTTATAACATGAAGTAACATGGCCTTTAACATTAAGCTAACGTAGCTAAGTAACATTAGCTAACGTAGCTAGCTGGCTATTTTACCATGATGAGTCTTCATCATCCAGAGAGCCAATGTGCCTCCTCTTCAGATGCTGCAGCACAGCTAATGTGCTCCATGCCTGGAAAGCTCAGATTTGTAAATGTTGCAGTTCACAACCTTTTTGGCAGAGTTAAGAGTGAAATGCTGCCGTACTTTGGAGGTTTTTGGTCATGAAGGTGTTGCCATCACGCTTCACTTCACTCCAGTAAGCGGTGTCACTACTGTCATCGATGACGTCACCAACTAATCAATGATTAAATTCATTGGCAACTAATTTGGTAATCGATTTTTGTCGACTACGTCGATTATTCACTACTGTACAGCCATTGATACAGATGACTTATGGTTGTCATTAAGACCAGCACCTCAAATACCTGGCTTCAGCAGTGGGGTGCAGAATGCAAGATGCAGTAAACATGCAACAAAATAGCTTCATGTCTTAACATGAAGGAAGTAGCGACAGAACCTTAAACTAGCTATTGACAGTATGTTCATATAAATACATGTTTCCTACCCTCAAATGGCATTCACTATATACTATGACTGATGATGAAGTACTATAACTACACTACTTCATCATTTCATGAAAGCTTTTAGGTGTGTTACTGTTGCTGTACGGCTTTACTGAAAAAAATCCAGTGAAATCCAAACACACCAGGAGACGTGATGTATTCAGAACAAATAGAAGAACAGCTGTGGAGTCAGAATGAAAGAGTCACAGCTACAGAAACGCAACTGTCATCACCTTTTCAACCAAAAAGTCCCAGGAAATAAAACTCAGAAACTCATTTGGAGACTTAAATTTCCCTTAGTGCCTTTGTGTTTGTATTTCCACAACATCTGAAGAACCGTGAAGCAGAAGCCTTCACAGGTCTGTAGCTGACCTGAAACAAACCAGGGAAAACCTATCCAAACCCCACATGCATCCAAAACAGAGACTCAACCTGGAAAGAGCCGGGGATAATCCAATCCAAATCTGAACAGACCCAAACATTTCCATTTTCCCTCTGCATCAGTTCACACTTTCCGTCTGTCCGCTGTGATTATGATCACATGTGATCAGATCGGATGTTATCAGACACACAGACCTGAAACTAGTGGCAATAGCATAGGACTGATTAGACAATAAAATTTGGAACCAACCCAACTTGAGTTCTGCGTCAGGTCATGGTTATGCTGCTGACGAATGAGCCCAATGCCATTCCAGCCCATCGTTGTCATGGAGATGAGGGGATGCTGAACGTGATTGGACCAAACCAAAGCAGAGTAGACATTCTCACACAGACATGGAGCAGTCGGACATTTGGTTTCACTTTCTCCGCTGTGGAGAAAGCAGAGACTCGTCGCATTGTAGCGATGTCTCACAGATAATACAAAAAATACTTATGAAAAGTATAATTTGCTCAGAGTCTGGGGACAGTTGTGGTTCGGTCCAGATCCGGACCGGAGTCCAGATTTTGAGGATGACTGATTTATCTAGATGCACTTGATAAATTAGACTTTAGTCAGCCAGACAAGCTGTGCTTTGACAAGGTAACATTAGCTAACACGTGTTCAGATTAGCGTGTGCTTGTATGTTCTCAACATGTTGCTCCATTCTCCCGTTCAGTGTGTGAAGGCAGCATGTCTTCTTCACATCATGTGAAGCAACATGTGGTTTTCCACACGTTNAGTGTGTGAAGGCAGCATGTCTTCTTCACATCATGTGAAGCAACATGTGGTTTTCCACACGTTGTCATGAAGTCAGATTCAGCTTCTGACTGCCATGAGGAACGACAGTTCTCTTGTTTCGTGTAGAAAGTTACAGTAAATGTTTTCTGTTTTGCTTGTCTTTTTTTTTTTTTTTTTTTTTTTTNTTTTTGATCCCACCCCAAACATTTCTGACCAATGAGCAGAGAGTGTGTTCTCATGACTTTTGTTTAATTTTGGTTCTGTTGAAAATTTTCTGACACTAAATGAAATCACAGGTAAATTACCTTATTTCAGGTTTACAGTTATCATATTTGTTGATACAACACAATAAAACCTTTATTTAATATGTTGTTTTTTACCCACGATTATGAGGACATTGTGAGACCAAGCAATAACAGATTTTAACAGGTCAAAGGTTAGCACAGTTAATAGCACACTTCTCTAGGTTTATAGAGCAAACATTATAACATCCACTTTCAATAAGCAATATTAGAAATGGGAAAATCTATGTAAGAGTGATTCACACCTTTATCTTTATATCAATTTTTTTCTTCACAATAAAACCTTTTATTATAAAATGCATTTTTGTTACATAATAAATAATCATAAAACCAGGAAACTGCTGATCTGTTGCTTCTCAGCTGGCTCGTACCACCTAAAACTGGTACCGTGACGTGACAGTAGGCTGAAGATTAAGGCAGAAATGAAGAATTGAGGTCTGTGCTGGAGCTCAGCGGTTCTCATACTGTGTTTACATCCAGAGCAGGCGATGAGTGCTGGACTAAACACAGATCCAAACACGGAGATTTTCTCACGCAAATACAGCAGCTAGAAATGTGTGAGGGAGGAGAGCACGGGCCGGTACAAAGAGGGAGACCCGATAAGACCGACTCCTCCATCCATCACACACACACACACACTCAGTCATTCATGTGTACACACCGACAAACACCTCTGACAGTATCCAGCCATTACGTCCTCAGCATATGGTTTGCATACAGAGAAAACTGGCTGTTATCCACTGTGACAGTATTCAAATAATCATATTAAAGGACCATACCACCCATTTTGCATGTTTGAGAAAATTGCTCAATTTTCATACATGTTACGTTACTGACAATCATTTCCCAAAGCATAAAACCGTATTTCAGCTTTCCTGATATTTTGCTAAATCTCTTAATCTTTCAAAATCAAATATTCAAGTGATACACCCACCTTAAAAATCCATGTTTCTCCTGCTAATAGTTACACAGCCTTATGAAGTCACGGTCCTTTAAATTTTTCCATAAACGCAGGTCTTCTTTTGGGACTATATTCCCCGGTGGAGGCATACATTCACTCCACGCTTTTTATTGAGCTTAAACACTAAAATTACATAACTTCTAAAAAAACCTGAATACACGTCTTGTTGGTGATGATGGATTACCTATCCCAAGAACGTTTACAGTATCAACAAGTTGATTTTAATAGCAGAATGAACTGAAACCAATGGAAGTCTGGAAGGTAGGAAAAACATTTTTAATTTACCAGTCCAGTAGTATGCTTTGCGAAATTTGAATGCTTAATTCTTTTAATTCTGTTAATTTTCCTATATATCCCTCACCAGGGTATAAATGATTGTCAGTAACGTTACGTGTATGAAAAATGAATATATTAGGCTCAAACATGCAAAATGGATGGTATGGTCCTTTAANGTTACGTGTATGAAAAATGAATATATTAGGCTCAAACATGCAAAATGGATGGTATGGTCCTTTAATGCTTTCCATAAAGTATGGAAGTGTAGACGTTTTATTTACAGTGACCTTTACATTGTGGGGCCATTTCATATTCAAGGGAAATAATGAAATGAGTATCACTTTGCCTGACAACACTTCATGGAATTTATGGGTTTTGAGGTTTTCAAACATTTTACATTTACCTTTCACTGCCATTTGAGGCTTCAAGATACAAAGTTGTGTACATCCACGAGGCTGAAATGTGACAGTCACTCATGTTGGTCAGATCTCACAGTGAGGCTCTGCTGAGTCTCAGTATAATCATCAGAAATCTTCCCTGTTAGAGCAGCAGTGGTCCTCCTGGTGTTTCTGCCTGGTTTCCCACAGTGAGCCTCTGTAAACACAGCAGCAGCCTGTTTTACACATTAGGCAGCCAGCAGCCAACATAAACACACAGTTATGAAGGACAGCAGAATAACACCGATCTGTCTGGCATCTGGTTCCGCTCTCACTGCTCCTCCCAGACCTGACCAGTCCATCACAGAGAGAAGACAGGGAGTTCAACCAAAACACTCATGCTGCTGTTACTGCTTCTTTTATTTCTTGATTCATGTATTAGGTTCGAGCATTGAAGATATTATTGCTGCTGTCTTCACACTGTCAGTGCAGAGGATTCTTATCCAGAGCCCAATTCATAAAAACCATCAGATCAATTCTTATTCAGGACAGAGCCGATGATGACAGCTCACGTACAGCAACTGTTTGATTTTCACACTAACGTAAGAACTGAAAATACATTTTGAAGAATGTTTGTTAGAATTTAGTAATTGGGGAAAATGTAGTGAAATAGCTGTCTTCCAGAATTCCCCATGATGCTCTGCTGAGGGTTAAGGAAATGAATAAATGGTGCTGAAAAAGTGAAATGGTTGAGATAAAGAATAACTGAAGTAAAATAACAACCAGGCAACATTCAAGTAGTACACACTTCAAATCAGGCC
>VXCM01006086.1:4990-53224 GCA_014773175.1 Lucifuga dentata
AAATGTTCTTGGGATAGGTAATCCATCATCACCAACAAGACGTGTATTCAGGTTTTTTTTGGAAGTTACGTAATTTTAGCATTTAAGTGCCATAAAAAGCATGGAGCGAATGTATGCCTCCACCAGGGAATATAGTCCCAAAAGAAGACCTGCATTTATGGAAAAATTTAAATGACTGTGACTTCATAATTTTGCGTGACTATTAGCAGGAGAAACATGGAGTTTTGAGTTTTGAGCTTTTTACTAGTGTTGTAGCCTTGCTAGTGCTTTAGTTTTAGTTTCCTAGTTACCTGGTTTTTATCCCTATGTTTTTACTGTGTTGTAATTATTTTTATTTATTTTTTTTATTGTTTTATTCTTACCTTCAACTCTGTAGCACTTTGAGCTTTTGTTTAAAATGTAAAGTGCATTACAAATAAAATGTATTATTATTATTATTATTATTAAGGTGGGTGTATCGCTTGAATATTTGATTTTGAAAGATTAAGAGATTTTGCAAAATATCAGGAAAGCTGAAATATGGGTTTATCCTTTGGGAAATGATTGCCAGTAACGTAACATGTATGAAAATTGAATATATTCAAACATAGCTCAAACATGCAAAATGGTGGTATGGTCCTTTAAATTAGCAATGCAAAGCTAAATTCTCTATTCTCTGCTTTAGAGGTCTAGGTTAGAGCTAGTCCGCAAAGCTGCAACAGCGTACACACACTATCGAGACTCCCGGGACTCTGGGTTGAGGGGTGTGCGTGTGTGTGTGCATGCGTGTGTGTGTGCGNGGGGGGGAGAGGAGAGAGAGAGAGAGAGAGAGAGAGAGAGACAAAGCACTGAGTTTAAACTTGAGGAAGAGGAGCAGTGCCACTAGAATGTGTATGAGATCAGATCAAAACCCGCTACTTAAATAAACTGACTGATTACTGAAATTAAATATTAGATTTATTACCACTAACTCATGTAAAAAAAAACAAAAAAACAAAAAAAAAAACTGATAACTGTCCGGGCAATATGTTCTTCTTTCAATCTGTATTTGCTGATACTGTATATTAACACAGTTACATGTTTTTTTTGTTTTGTTTTGTTTTTTGTGTTTTTTTTACTTTTTGATCATCAACAGATATTTTAAATAATTATTCTTATAATAAATATGATCATTATTTTTTTTTAGTTTAGAAAATAAATACTTTGGATATGATAACAGACATTACAGCTTGTATGTCAAATTATGACATCCATATGCACATCATACTAATTCTACACCTGTTCTGTTGAAGTTAGTACATAATAACACTGCAGCTGTTCCTCCTATGGAACTTCACTAAGTGCTGTAAAACAACCAAATGTGCCTGTAATGATGATTCATTAATTCTATGCTGATTTACTGCAGATGTTTCTCTGCACAACAGCTTAACATGTGAAATCAGTGTTTAAATCCAGATGAATAACCAGAATAAGCTGGGAGGTCTTTCATGGTCATATGGTAGAAGATTATGTGTTTTTGGTTGTAAATGATTGTCATAGTATTTTAAAAAACACTTCTATGACAGACTACAAGCCTGCCACTTGAGAGCTGGAATAATTTACAATAGTCTTGTTTTAGATTCAAGCTGCCACATTCTGAATGAGGTGTAGCTGTCTGAGAGAGAGAGAGAGAGAGAGAGAGAGAGAGAGAGAGCTGTGAAAAGCCTGTCAGTAAATTCACCAACAGATATAAAAGATTGTGGAATATTTCTTCTGAATCTTGTACAGGCATGTTCTTGTGCTGGGTGAACCTTAAAATAATATCATGATATATGAGCAAAAATAGCTGTATTTTTACAATAATATGAACAATGTAACACTAAACAATGTTCTTTTGGTGATTATAGAAGTAAATTGTAGAAGATTATAGAAGTAAACATACTGCATACTGTAACGGCACGCGTAAAAAATAAGTGTAAGAATGAAGAAGTGTAGCACAGTATTTTCCTACAATAAAAGTATGAATAACCAAATCCTGTAATATTTTACCTAAATCAAATTAACTTGAGCTTCTAGTATTAAAAAAAAAAAAAAAAAAAACAAAAACGATGATGTCATCAGAGTTGATCTTTGGCAGGTTATGATTTTCCCTCCAAAGCCAAATAGCCTCAAGCAAAGAACTCAAATGAATTTAGCATAGTGGCTAAGCTAACACTGTCAGTGGCTAAGCTACCACTGTTAGCAGCTAAGCTAACACTGTTCATACATTGCAACGTCACCGCTGACAAAAAGTCACCATTTCACTAATTTCATTCCTCGATTTATAAGACTGCATCACTTCCTGCTCATTTCTCGCTCTCGTCCACACATGACTTGTAACGTGGGAGTTTTTCCTTCAGGTGGAGGAAGTTTGTTGTCTTTCCAGCTTTGGCTGTTAGCTATGTGGAGCCGAATGTAATTCATCAGGCTCTGACCTACTGACCTACTTTTGGGCTCGTTTTGTTTCTTTTTGTTGCACATCGTGAAAATTCGGCAACACGTCATCACGCAGCAGTATTGTCAATAGCATGATGTATAAATTTTTATAATATAAAACATTATATGGGTACTATGAACAATGATATGGCACAGCCCTAATGTACTCTCTTTATTTTACTGCATTTTAAGGTAGAAGGTTTGTTGATCATTGTCATCAGTTTAAGTAGAGGACTGAATCCATAATTAACAGCAAGATTTCTGACTTTAACCTTCAGAGACGAGGAGCCACGAGGAGCACTGACTTTTCATCTTTTTTTCTCAGCAAACTAAAAGCGTTATTTTATCCTTATTTAACTGGCAGAAATTTTGGCAGCCCAAAATAACTGATTTGCTTGAGGCCAGGACGCGAGGTCAGAGTTGATCCAACAGTTTTTATAATTACAGTGGAACACAAAGATAAATCAACATTTTAGCTGAACTCTGTTGGGAGCCCTGTAAAATTAGCTTCCTGGGAAAAATGCAGAAGCAGTAGTTTTGGTTTTGATGAAGGAGTTTACCATACCTGAGGGTTTAGTAAAGTGATGCCCTTAATACCCTTGATAGAAATAATAATTGCAAATCTTTCTACCTGGGAAGCCTATTTATAAATTAGGATTCTTATATACACCTGTCGAGTAGCAGCTTTCTTCTGGGAGTCGGCCTTTTTCACTACTGACTTAATCCTCCCATTGTTTTAAATGTAAAATCCCAACAGGGTTCAACACTTAGCATGAATAATATTGAAACTTTTAGTGAAAGGCTGCTGAGCTCCAACCTGTTTTCATTAGTCTCATAGCAACAGCAGGAAGCAGCAGCAGAAATCTCCCCGAGCATCTGTTTGCTGCTGCTGGCTGAAAGAGGCACCTGGTGGGCACAAAGGTTACCTGACACATTTATCCCTAAACATGAGGAAATATGGATAATTTGGTTTTAATATGATGCTTAATCAAAGATGGAAAAACAAGGGAAGGAAGCAAAGTGTATCGGAAATAAATGGGAGAAGGGAGAATCGTGGAAGAAAGGAGCTGAGGGAGGAAGGAAAGTTGCAAAGAATGGAATATGCAAGCAGAAAAGAGGAAGGGAGAATTAGGTAACAAAGGAAAGGAGGATATAAACTACATGTCTCAAGGCTTGCATCAGCATCCATGAGGGTGCTTTCCCTTCACTGTCTTTACAACGCCAGATGGCCGTAGTCTTTAATCACGGTGTGTGTATGTGTGTGTGTGAGAGGAGAGTGAACACGTTGGAGAGGAAGCATGTTTGTGTTTGCCTTCAAGTATCTTCATATATGTACAGTATGTGCATGTGTACAAAGGAGATTATGTGTGCTTGTTTGTCTGTCAGCAAGAAATCTCAAACAGTAACCAAAAGATTTTGATGGAATTGTGTGAGTAGGCGGGGCTTGGGTTGAGGCAGATCCGGTTTAGGATCTGAATCAGCTTCCTTTTCAATATTTTTGTCTGTTCCTCAGAAAGGTAAGACACAAACCCTAATGAAGAAATTCAGGCATTTGTGTTCTGTGATGGACAATCAAGATTTTGAACTAGATCAGAGAAATAGATGTTCAGACTGGTTTCACATTTATGGTGTTGATGTATTTTATCAAATAATCCTAGAAACGTGACTTCCACCAATGTGTGGCTAAAATGATGGTGATTTAAAGTATAAGAGCATTTTCAGACCTGTAGTCCATATGTAATTTAGTCCAAATCGAGGACTAAACTCTTACACTATTTGGTTCAGTTTTAACAAGAAGAACGTCAAAAAAGAAAGAAAATCAAAAGGGAAAATTTTATCAAGCCAAGATATCTGAATAACATGGAATGATGACAGAACTGGGACACTTTCCTAGTCATACTCATCATTTTGGCCACATACCAAGAAAACCATGACAGCAGAAGCCGATTTAAAGTCAACGTATGGAAAAGCACATGTAGCTACAACCACACGCTAACATTCAACGTGTTCCTCTGAACACCTGTAAAATAAGATTGATGTGTTTTTAAGGCATCCATTGGATTTGATGCAGTTTACTTTATACATATGCAGTCATGTCCAAAATCAATAGATTGCTCTATTATTGGCCTTGGAAGTGGATTATCTTCAGGCCATAAACAAATTCCTCCAGACTTTGTTTAGAACTGGATCGATATATCGCCTCCTCTAAAAAAAAAAAAAAAAAAAAATATGTGTCGGCCTTCCCAAATGAACAGCACCAAAGGGCCTAAAATGGCTTTGACATATACAGTGGGGTCCAAAAGTCTGAGACCACATGTAAAATCTGTGATGTTTTCCATATAAATCTGGAAATAATCAGAAAGTCTGACATCAGAAGAAGCTCTTTGGAACATCGTCACATCATGCTGGATAACTTGGCTCATCAGGTTTTTACAGATGTGTGGAGTCCGTGATGCTGTCATTGAAGCTAAAGGGAGACGTACCAAATACTAAGATATTCTGACATTCATGTGTGATTCGGGGTGAGGACTCAAACACAGGCTCAGACAGAAAGATGCATGTGAAGGCAGTCTTTAATAAGTGAGGCAAAAAACAATAAACAGGGAAAACTTACAGTTCAAAGTGGAAGAGCAAATAGGCTGAGGCAGAAAAATCCAAAAATGCTGAAAAACCAATCGAAGCAGACAAGACAAAAACACAAGAGCACAAGGAACACGGAACTAGACCTGGCAATTTCGGCACCCAGGATCGATAAGTTTCGAAGCCATTCGAAACTTGCAGTTTTGAAGCAGGGTCTACGACACTAGGTGCGTTTCCATCTGACTACTTTTATGCGAATAACGAATATGCGCATTAGAAAGCCTGGATGAAACACCATTAATTTACATTAACTCCAAAATGCGCATTAAAAATTTATGCGCTGAGCAGAGGTGGATCAACTGATTATTCGCATAAGATGAAATGTGAATAAAGTGGATGGAAACAGTTTATTTGCACTGAAATGAGGACGCGACGTGCGCTGCCGGGTGACACTCACACACACACACACACACACCTCAGAAGAAGAGCAGGTAGTCATTAGCAAGTGCCTGCAGAACGATGGATCTGTTATTCGTTATATCCAAAAAACATATAAAGTTTTCACAAATAACTTGACACGCCGTGTAAACGATTGTTTTACCCACACTAAAAGTTTCACCACCACACAGTACTTGGTACACTTAACGAGTTTGTAGAGCGCCAACATGCTATCATTAGCATCTCGAGCTTGTTGGCTGCATTTATAAGGTGTGTATAACTGCTTATGAGCTGTAATAAGTATTCTTCCACACCAAGGGTTTCATTTAAACTCTGCATGCTGTGTTTTGCTGTGGACATTAGTTTATGTAGATGAAATCACCTCTGAGATAATTCATAACGCAGTCGATGGAAACGCGCATCAATTCGCATTTCCTTTAATCATATAACCAGAAATGCACATTGAAAATGCAAATACGTTGGATGGAAATGCAGCAAATGTCTTGAAACATCAGTCACATGACCACCATGTCAGCTTTCCGACGTTCTAGAGTTGCAGATCAGGTTTCTGCCAGCAGGGTGTACGCAACCAATGTTTTAAAATGTTTTGAAAAAATGACCATTTCAGATGTATCAAAACTGTTTTGAAGATTTGAAATTGCAGTCCCTACACAGCACATACGAACACAAGACGATCTGTCAAGGAACAAGAGTCTTTATATGTAGACAGAGGAGTGACTGCAGATGGGAAACAGCTGAGGAGGTCAGGTGACAGGCAGTGGAGGGAAAATCACAGAAACCAACAGGTGGGGAAAGCAAAGGAGCGCAAAGGTGACAACTAGTGGACAGGTCGTGAAATGCAGATTTTTGGACATTTTTCAAAAATTTAATTTTTCACTCAAATTATTAAAATGATCATTTGTAATGAAAAATCTTGTATTAAATTCAAAAAGAATGCAAAACAGAAGCATTTTCACAGTGNCATTTGTAATGAAAAATCTTGTATTAAATTCAAAAAGAATGCAAAACAGAAGCATTTTCACAGTGGCCTCAGACTTTTGGACCCCACTCTGTATATTCAACAGTTATGGATATAGATGAAGAGGAACAATAAATTGGCTAAACAATCTAAATCAGGAGGATTGTGAGGTTTATGCTCTCTGAGTGCAGCAGTGGAGAGATAAACACAGCAAAGGGCTACAGTGGCAATTTCAGAAATCTTAAGGCGCATCTGTCAATTTCCTGTGAGTGTTTTCACCTTTAACCTATAAAATGGCAGTTTGGCAGGTAGTTGGTTTGGTAAAAACTAGCAGTTGAAATAATAACGCAACGGCTGTGTTATATTGTTTAGACTCTAGTATCCATTAAGCAGTTTTATGTCAGTTTGATTGTGTCTGGACTGTTATGGCCTCTGTGACAGAGAGATTGCGTCTGGCTGGTTACGACTGTCACGGCTGGAATACCAGCAATGCACATTAAAGGCCCAGAAGAATAAGCTAATCAAAAATCTATCTCGGGTGCATGCTGAAAGGCAATATAATGCAAGCGAATGTCACACAAATGGACCACCGATATTCAATAAACACACTGTTGTAAACATTTACACACCGTGTTATTTGTAGCCTGGAGCTGGTAGTGAATATAATAAGCACACGCACATACAGCTGATTTGGTAACTCTTGTGTGAAGGACATTATAGACGAGAATGATTTCACGTGTGCAACTGCATTTTTTATTCTGAAAGTTGCATTGCCATGTTGCTTTCATGTTTTGAGCTTCCAGCTGGTTAGCTGGCAACTCTCATATGTCGTCTGACATTTTATATGAAACTGATGCAGAAATTGCACATACATATGCTACAGATGTCGAGTCTGTAATGAAGCGAGCCCCCCCGATGCATGCAGACACACACACACACACACACACACACACACACACACACACACACACACACCTGGCAGACAAGTGGTTGCCAGCATGTTTTAACCCTGGGGCTCAGCTGGAAAGGAGGCAGAACAGAAGGAGGGAGGGAGAAAAGTGGAGAGAGAGAAGCTGATACAGGTAGAGAGAGAGCGAGAACAAGAGGCCAAGAAACACATGACAAACCTTGAGGGATAAAGGCAGAGAGCGAGAAGAAACGGAAGGTCAAGATTGTGGAATGTGAAAGATAAAGTCTGGAGAAGAAAGATGCAGGTTGTAGTCGTGAATGCAGAAAGAAGGATGCAGAGGCAGGCAGGGTGAGACAGATGGAGGGAGTACAAGGGCTGATGAAGCTCAGGGAGGAGGGGGTGGGNTGGGGGGTTATGATGTATTGCATGTTGCTGACCCTGGACTGAGCTGAGCTGGTCCAGACTGGCACATTGACCACAGAAAGACAGATGTCTGAGGCTGCTGCCAAATACATGCATCTGATAGCAGAGAGGGAGAGAAGAGTGTGTGTGTGTGNTGTGTGTGTGTGTGTGTGTGGGATGGGGGGGTCAACTGGAAAAAATGTTTTTCCGCAAAGAAAATTATATGTTCTTCTCTGGTTTGTTCATTATACTGTATATATATATATATATGTGTGTGTATATATGTATATACATATACACACACATATATACTGTATATACACACACATACAGGCAGTCCCTGACTTACGAACGTCCAACTCACGAACGACCCGTACTTACGAACCAACCGCCATAAAACCTATTAAATTAAAATTTTGAGTTACAATTGATTCATAATAATGAACGGCGCACTACTTTACGATGCCTCTTCCGACGTGTAAGACATCAATAGGAGCCAGAGTAAGTATTAACCTATGTGTTTTTTTATACCCCCCCCNCTCTCTCTCTCTCTCTCTCTCTCTCTCTCCATTATGTTTTGCAATTTTTTAGGACATCTGGAAGTGTTTTGTTTAATGTTTCTTATGCATAGAAAGGTAAAATATATATGCTAGATACGCACCTAAATAAAATATATACAATAGATACACACTTGCGTAACGTAATTGTTCCGACTTACGAACAAATCCGACTTATGAACAGCCATGGGAATGGAACTCGTTCGTAACCCGGGGACTGCCTATGTATATATATATGTACATATATATATATATATCTATAGATATATAGATATATATCTATAGATATATACGTGTATATATCTATAGATATATACGTGTACATATCTATAGATGTATATATATACATAGGCCCTGACTTACGAACAACCTGTACTTACGAACTGACCGCTGTAAAGCCTATTAAATTAAAAATTTGAGTTACATACAATGATTTGTAATAATGAACATCAAAACATTGCGCGTTGTCAGCGGTGCAGAGTTAGTACATTTTTATTATTATTATTGCGTACTGTATTGTTATTATTATGTTTAGATCGTTCGTATAGGACTTCCTGTACATATAAAAAGAATGAATAAACTGAGCAGCTTGCATGAGCGTGATAACTGCTCATGCAAGACATATGAAACAGCGCCCCCTACAGGAACTCAGACTGTATCCACAGAATGTCAGATCAGCTCTTAAAGAAGCATACCCGTGATTTTGCATGTTTGAGCACAATAATACAACCTGTGTACACATTACATTACTGCCAAACATTTTCCAAAAGATACTGGAGCGGTAAATGTAGAATTGTTTTTCCTACCTTCCAGGAATGAAATGTAATTTATATCATTTCATTCCAGAATGCTCAAATATTGTCTATGGTTCATTCTTGGGAAAAAAAAAAAAAAAAAAAANAAAAAAAAAAAAAAATCTAAAATAAATTCTAAAAGTTGTAACTTTTCTACTTGGTTCTAGAATATTCTGGAAAATGATGGAACAGAGGATTTGGCAAAATAACAGGAAAAGTAAAACATGCTTTTTATCTTTTATAAAATGTGTTATCAGTAATGTATCGTAGTATTTTTGGACTCAGACATGCAAAATGAGTGGTATGGCCCTTTAAGAAAGGGCCATACTGAAGAAAGCAGGAAGATGGTGGAGCAGAGGGATGGACGGATGGATGGACGGATGGATGGATAGATAAAGGAGGAAGGCTGAATCATAGGAGAAAGAAATATTACAAAGGAAGGTGCAATACCTTCACCTGCTTTTCTTTGGCCGTTTTTGTGTATAAGAAGCCTCTCTGATGAAGAACAAGTGGTCAACGCAGAGGAACGGGGTGTACCCATCTGCTGCCTGCCCCCTCCATCCATTCCTCTCTCGCCATCTTTTCACCATTCCTAACTTTCTCTCAGCCCAATCAGCAGCTCTATTCTGTCCATCTGAAGTGTCATCATCATTATCTCATCCTCTTCCTCCCTCTAGCCTCTATTTCATTTTGCCCTCCATGTGTCTGTCTCCTGGTTTTGTTCTTTCTCACTCTCCTTTTCTTTGCTCATTTTTTTGTCGGGTGCCAGGTCCACATCCAGGGTACCAGATGTGATTCTCCCACCGGCTCTACCTCCTCTCCCTCATGCCAAGCTTGGGGTTTAGAGGGAGGGGAGGTGTTGGCTGAAAAGACAGGAAGGGGACACACACACACACACACACACACACACACGTAAAACTCTCCATGCGAACACTAGAAAGGCTGGGGAGTAATGAAATTATGAATCTTCTGGTCATGTTTCTTTCACTCATATGATATTATTCATGAAGTATTATTAGTTAGGCCAATATTTGTAGTTATATTTTATACAAATGTTTTTGCACACATTATAGTATCACGGTATTTTTTTTTTTTTTTTCTGTAATGATATGATATGAAAAATGAAACACTGAACAATGTTATGCTAGTGATTACAGACATTAAAGGCACTGGAAATTGGAAAAAAGTGAGTAAAAATTAATGTGTATATGAAATTAACAAATGTCTTCACATTTAAGCTGCACATATAAACAGAAATCCAACACAAGTAAAACCCTCAAAGCCAAAATGTAGACATTGAGAAGGATACGATTAAAACTTAAAATTTTAAGGCAAATTAAACAGAAACACACACACACACACACACACTGCAGCCCAAGTCAGTGATTGGGACAAAGAACTGAATTGAAGTGAATGTAGCAGCTAAGTTAGCATCGTTCATGCGTTACCCTCGCTAATCGTCTTTGAAACATATTTCCTTATCGGGATGTTTTACCATGGGTCGAGCTTTTTTAAAAGTCACTTAGAGCTTCTTTTGCTGTTGTATGGACTGTTGTCATGTCTTTAACAAGACAAAAAGTCACCACTTTGCTAATTTCAATCCAATGTTAGCTTTTTCTGTCACAACGTACAGCTAGATAACTAGCTAACAACAAGATTGATTTGATTTGATTTGATTTAGCACATAAAAACATCATAAAATCACAAAATGTGCCGGAAAAGGTGAAAAGCTGATTAGGCTTGTCGGAGGCCTCCACCAAATAAAGAAAAAACACACTTAATACAATAACGTCGCATCCTCATCTTAATGCAAAAACCTGTTTCCATCCTCTTTATTCAGATTTCGTCTTATACAAATAATCAGTTGATCCACCTCTGCTAAGCGCATAAATTTTTAATGCGTATATTGGAGTTAATGCAAATTAACGGTGTTTCCATCCAGGCTTTCTAATGCGCATATTCATTATTTGCATAAAAACAGTTGGATGGAAACGAACCTATTGAGGCATTATACCAAATGTTTGTCATAATAGTTAATGAAGACAAAGAAGTTTCTAATCAGAATCAGTTAATTCTCACAAAAGTATTAATATGTGTTTTTTTTTTTTTTTTNTTTTTTTTTTTTTTTCTGCAATTATATTAGTAGCATTGGTGCTGCATTTAAAGATAAGAGCAAAAATGTGGACTCTTAGCCACTGTGACGTTAGTTTCTGACCAATAAACTGCTGTACTAAACTCATTCAAGAATTCAGAGTAGCCCCGAGGAGCTAAGTGTAAGTACACAAGTCTGTACAAATGACACAAACGGGTAAAAAGTGTAAATGATGGGTTTGGATCCTGTTTAACAGCAAACAAAACACAAAACAAAAAAGCCAAGACTAGACGCCATCTTTAACTGAAAGGGTGCACGATTATATGAAACTAATCCCAAGAACTCCAGCTGTCAGGATCACACTCAGGTTTGGTTAAAATTGAAATAATGAGGCTGTTCAGGAGGACGAGAGAGAGAGAGAGAGAGAGAGAGAGAGAAAGGGATGAGTAGAATGGAAGGAGAAGGTGGTGACTAAGATGCGTTTGCTGTACAGGACAAAAGGTTGAGTGCATGCGATTGCAATCAAACACATGCACACACACACACACACACACACACGCTCACACACACACCAGACACATATGCCAGCCGCAGTGAGGTGTAAAAAATGACCACAGCTCAGGTAAGCTAGAAAAAAGAACAGCTGCATGATGAATCTTGTAGCTTTAATGCCACTATACTGCCAGGGTTATGGGTTCAATTCCCACTGGGGCAGAAAATCTAGCCACTAATGAAATTTCTTAGGATAAATGTGTTCCAAATTTACACGCAAACACATTAGCAGCAAATTAGAGTGGATGGGCCGTGCGCGTCTCTGCTGACCTGGTGAGAGGTCACAGCTTTAATTATGGCCGTGCTGTCTCTTTGTCGCCTCACATGCAGAGAAAAGTTTGTGTTTTCCACCATAGTTGCAAGAAAATTGGCTTTTTGATTTTGTTTCCCGTGGCTACGGAATCAGTGTGAGTCCAGACGCTTCTGAGGTTCTCTGTGGTCGGACGATGTTGTGCTGAAATGAGCTGAAACATTAGATTGTGTGTGTTTGTCCATAACAGTGTGTGGCAGTTTACATGTTTGGAAAGAATTCTATATTTCTGCTCATTTTATATTCTCACATCTTTGAAAACTCTGCTTGCTGGTTGAAACGGCAAGAAATATAAATAAATCAACACCATCTCCTCCTTAAAAGATCATACTCGTGATATTGCATGTTTGAGCTTTACATTTTCCAGACTACAGGAGTGGTAAATATTAGAATTGTTTTTCCTACCTTTCAGACTATTATTGGTTTCAGTTCAGTGCAGCACACGATAAAATCAGCTTGTAGAGATTTGAAACACGCTTGAGATTACTGTAAACAATCCATCACAATAAAAACCTCTGTTACAGTGATTCCTGTTTCTGTGGGTGCGGCCCCCTGGTGGGCTGTGAAGGAACTGCAGGTGGGCCACAAGAGGTTGTTTACAGTAAATAAATGTAAAGTGTTTAAATTTCAATTTTGTAATTAAATTTGAAATTACCATAAAATATTTATGATTAAATATTTACATTTAAAGNATTTCAATTTTGTAATTAAATTTGAAATTACCATAAAATATTTATGATTAAATATTTACATTTAAAGGAGTAGCAATGAAATGACATTAATAGACTGATGGAAACAAACTTTGTAAAATGCATAATTGCCACAATATAAATAAATATAAATATTTATAATAAACTACAGGAATATTTTTATTAAAAAAAATAAATAAATTTCTGCTGAAACACTGCACAAAATTTTTTAGACTAAGATGAAGTATTTCCCTATGTTATAGGGAAATACTTCATCTTAGTGTCGTGTGTTGATCAAAGCTGTGATTAAAAGTTTGGGTGGGCCGCAGAAGATTTTCAAACTTCACATTGGGCCGCGGCATTCTTAAGTTTGGGAATCACTGCTCTATTAAATTGTCTAAATTACTTAATTTAACCGGTCCAACATGGAAGAAAATGTATGTCTCCGCCAGGGATTATAGTCCTTGGAGAAGACGGCTTTTACAGAGAAATTAAAAATGACTGTACTTTCAAAAGTCGAATGCAGGTGAAAAGAATCCGTTTTAAGGTGGATGTGTCACCTGAACATTTGATTTTGAAAGATTAGGGGTTTCAGCAAAATAACATGAAAACTAAAATGCATTTTATGCTTTGGGAAATGGTTGTCAGTAACATAATATGTATGAAGTTAATCTTTATTGGGCTCAAACATGCAAAACCACCAGTACCAAGATAAAGGAGATCTCATTTAAAATCATTAACAAATGTAATCCTGTGAAAATGTTTTAAAATCAAAAATATAGATAGGAATTGGATGTTTTTTGTGTATTTTGTAAAAGTCATGATGAAACTTTAATACATCTCTTCTGGAACTGTACCTACACGAGAATCTTTTGGGCTGATATGATGAACTTTTTCCATTTAAAAAAAAAAAAAAAAAAAAANAAAAAAAAAAAAAAAAAAGTATAGAACAATTTCCCTCAAAGACAAATCTGTATTATTTGCTATGGAGAAGAATTAACTTCAAAATAACAAGATGCTGTACATTGTTTGTACATTTGTTTATAATTTATGGCAAATATATCCACACTTGCAAATTTTTACACCAAAAACCAAACTTTAATCTATTCTGCGCTTCCTTTAACATTTACATAGATAGCCTAAAACTTAGCTTAAATTGTAAGGCTATCAANTGCGCTTCCTTTAACATTTACATAGATAGCCTAAAACTTAGCTTAAATTGTAAGGCTATCAAGATGGTTTCTACACTTGGAAAATCTCTGTATTTCTGAAATGTAACCCTCTTTTTTAACACTTTTGTACCATATTGTAAATTGTTTAATTAAAGATATATATAAATAATGTTAGTTAGCTCTTAGATCATTTAACTTTTACTTTGTACCATTTATGTTAATAAATGTAGTGATAATTAAAAAAAAAAATAAAAAAAAAATAATAATAATAATAATAATAAGAGCATTTGCAATATTTCCGGTGCAAATCAGGTCAATCTTGATGCAATATTCACAATTCAACCTTTACCTTAATGGAAATTTGAAGTATTGTGGTGTAAACTGCATTATGATTTCCTCTAATGTGGCAGCATTTTAAGCAGTAGTTTTGAAAGCGGACATTGATTGGACGTTTGGAGCGTAGCTGTCTTGCTGATATTCTTGTTCCTGACAACAGAGACCAGCTACAAACAGCCTGACAGCCTTCCAGCTCGTCAGCTAACAGCCACTTTGTCTCCAAACTAATAACTCATTTTGAGGTGTAGAGAAGCTGTTTTTTAGGGGGATGCATTATACAGATTTCTGTGTTCTAATGATTGTTTATGAGTCTATTTTGAAACTTTTTTAAAGCTTTAGGTGCTTTTTCAGCCTCCGTCCAAAAAAAGCTCTGTTCTGATTGGCTCGCTGTGTCAGGCCTGAGCTAGCAACACGACGACCTCAAAACATTGATGCTGGCCAAACGCCGACTTGCTGGCCTCCTGTCGAACTAAATATATCACGTGTAAATTCAAATATATTACATGTTGATGTAAACATGTTACAGAAGTGAAAGACCAATCGGGGGCAAAGATTTCAGAGTCGTCAAGGATATTTTTATGTCTGTAGACGTGAACCACCAGTTTTGTAATTTTGACAATATTAACACNAAAAAAAAAAAAAAAAAAAAGCATGATAAATCTCCTGTAAGTGCTCAGACAAAATGCCTTGTTAGGCCTCATTAATTATAACGTTTCAGCGTGGCAGGGTTCCGGGGCAGCAGGACCGGACGTTATCTTTGTTATTCACTGCCTGGAAACCTTTGTGTGAGAAAGTAGATGAGGGTGTTTGTGTTGGATAAAGTGTCTACAGACAGAGCTGCTGTGGAGCGATAGCAAGAACCTGCTCTGTTTGTATTTAGCAAAATAATTGCTGTTATCTCTGAGTAATGCTCACGTTAAGAATAGTGCTGATGATAATGAAATTCAGCCTGTGTAAGAGCTCATATCCTTCATGGATCCAGATGGATTCATAAAGACTTTCATCTCATTAAAAAAAAACAGCGACTGGCAATGAAAATTTGTAATTTTTTTGAGCTCTTGCACCCAAAAGCATTTCCTGTTTTGGGAATAAACAAACTAAATGGTAACTAAAGTGCAAAATGTTTTTGTACGGAGAGGCTCTACAGAGATCGCTGTGCTTTTCTTTGACATTAGGAAATAACTTTTCATTATAGTCGTCTCACTCATTTTAATGAAGCCGTTAAGTTTGATGATTATGGTCTTTTGCTGCATGTTATGAACCTTTGAATGAACCTATCTCTTCAGAGAAGATGTCCTGCTGAATTAGTCGTGATACATTCGTTGAACATACCAATAAACATACCCAGTCATTACATCCTTATCATAGCAGCCCATAATTTATGTAACATAAAGTCAATGTCAGATACTTCACAGCAATATTACTTATGAACAAGGGCAAACTTGTCATTATTGAGGTTGTTTGTTAAAGATTTGGTTGAAAATATATTGAAATTCTTGAATATCTGCTATTAAAATGAGGAAAATATATACTTTTTCTCTTAAATATCCTTCTATTTAAATTAGTTTGTGCAGTAGTTCTTTATTAACTTTATTGTTTGTTTTAATAGTTACAAGATCATTATTATGAGAACTCAGACTCAGAATAAACTCCTAAGGTGGACATATTATCTTGATTTCTACGTTCTTATTTTAATTTTGGGATCTATTTTGCAACATTTGCATGCTTTAACATGTAAAAGACACTCTGATCCAATTCTGTTCTCTATTACTGCAGCACTGCTGTGCACACTGAGTGAAATCAGACCATTTGAGTAGTTTGCTTCAGCCTCCTCCTGAAAAGCTCACTTTGTTATAATAATAATAATAATAATAATAATCTATATTTATATAGCACCTTTAAAAACAGTTTACAAAGTGCTTTGGCAACTAATAAATGAATAATCAACAAAAGACAGATCAAAACAAAACAAAAACTGAGGCATTAAAACCAATACAGCAAACATTAAAAAATGACTTCGCATAAAAGGAAGTCTATAAAAATGGGTCTTAAGCTGTAATTTAAAAGCCTCAGATCCTCTGGTAGATCATTCCAGAGCTTTGGGGCTCGAACCACAAAGGCCCACTCGCCTTTGGTTTTCAGGTTAGATTTGGTGATAATAAGGAGGTTAGAGGATCTGAGCCTGAGGATTTTGCCAAACCCTCAAACCTTTCAAGATCACATGTTCAGGCAATCAAATTCAGTGTTGTGTCTGCTAACACGCATGTTTGCATGTAGAAGGCAGAAGGGTTAAAACCTGAATTTACAAACGATAAAATGGATGATTTGCTTTTAGTGGAAACAGGTTGGATATTAAACATTGCTTGCTGAATGTTGTACGGTTGTGGCTCCAAATAATTGAGTTGAGGTGCGTTCAGGAGTTTGCAGGTTGTTTAGCAGCAGGTTGAGATTCGTCCAGCAGAAAGCCTGCTGTGTTTTAGTCGGAGCTCTGTTTGGAGCTTTTCTTCAGTCAACAAACATGTCTGCTGCTCTCACCGCAGCATCTGGAACCCACAGCTAAAGGAATAAACCAGTAGAATATCATAAAACTCCTGCAGTGTGTTTGACGTGAAAAATGTGGCTTAACGGTGAAGCCGCTCGTTTCCTCTCTGACTCTTTTTTTTTTTTTCCAATACTGATAAATTTTGGGTGTCCTTCACTNGGGGGGGGGGGGGAGTGTTGTAATGGGAATTGTGTGATAAATGTCCCTTCTTAGGACAGCAAATCACCCTTCTGTCCCCTTGGTCTCTATGTCGTTCTGTTTCTGTCTCTGGTGTTGTGCCAATAACCCTCTCAGCTGCTTAATCAATTTGGTGTGTGTGTTTCTGAGAGTGTGTTTTGGGTCTTTACTCAACTCTTTATAGGCTCTCATTCATGCTGTCAGAATCAGGATTTTCCATATGTGCCCAGTTGATGCTGCTGTGGACACGCACACACATACACACACACACACACATGCACATATGTACTGTAAGCTCATACACAACACTACCTCTCAGATGGAAACAGACAAAGGTTTTATTTTCTTTAAAAACAACAAACCCAAACATGAGACTAGCTTACCATAAGAGATACAAACTACCAGAAGGGTCATTCTTAAAAATTAAGTGTTTTTTCATCACTTCAGTGTTTGTCACCGTATTGTGAGAATGACCCAGAAGCTAGCTTGGTGAATTGTGGTTAGCGGTGGATTTTCCACAGGACATTGACCGGCTAACACCAGCATGTGCAGCGTTTCGGCACATAGCTAAATGTAAACTGTCAAAAAAGCAAAACAGGCTGAAATTGTCCAATTAAAAATGTGGTTTATTCCCACAAGTTTTAAAAGTTTGTAGTGAGAGGGTTACAAAGACCTCATTATAAAATAATTCCCTTTGTTTTCAAAGTAAAGCCTTTTCTCATTTGTTTTTGTGGTCAGAAATAATATTCTGACAGCTGATATCTGGATTTCTTTCATTGTTAATTGATGTAATAATCGGTTTACTGTGGATAATTTGATCATTACGTTCATATCTCAGCTGGGTAACTGTGTAATCATAAGGCATACAGTCCTAATATTTGATGACTTCATATGACACCTGAACGACTGGAAGTCATATCTTTTAACAGTCAATTTGTTCTGACAGTTATTCCCAGGTGAAGTGAAGGCAGGAAGCGTCAGACTCTCCTGATAATCTTTTAATGCCTGGCTAGTTTGATCGCCATCATAGCACACGTCAAACCGGTCTACATTTGTAAAAAGGAAATTTATAACAATCATTTCATTGTCAGCAACTTAAATGCCCCAATAAATGTGTGATGGATGGAAGCTAGTAGAGGTGATACAGCTTTAAAATAGTATCCTGATATCTCAAGGTGTTTTTTGTGATAAAGAGATCCAAGATGACATGAACGATGTAACTCTGAGCGATACTGCAAACTGTAACTATGAGTAAAAATGAATTAGTGTAAAAGCAGAAATAAGAGTGTTTCCCTTCAGTAAAAGTATAAATAACTAAATATTTTTACAGTTTAGGTCTGAACTCAAATTAACTTGCTAGTCTTCAGTAGTGTATAAAATATAAGTATTATCAGCAATTAAAATGATTGATTTTGATGTTCCTGCATGCTAAATAAAAGTCAGCCTGTGGTTGAGGTGAAGAACTCAGCTGAAGTTAGCGTAGCGGCTAGGCTAACGCTGTTCCTACATCGTGACAAACAGTCAACGCTTGTCACGATTTTACTCCATTTTTACTAATTTTACTCCAGCGTCTTTTTCTGTCACAGCTAGCTAGCGCTCCAGCTATGCTAGCTTGAGTCAGCATTGTTTGCCTGCTTGGCTTGTTTTTCACTTTTGGCTGTTAGCCTCGTAGCCGAACCGTCTCCAAACTGTACAGGAAGTTCCCTTTTAGGAGCTAATTTGTTCAGGTGTGCTTCTTTAGTTTCTTCTTCATGCACATTATATGAAAATTCTTCAACACATGATCGTGCCGCAATATTGTAACATGACTCTAACGTTGTCATAATCATAACATAACGGTATTATCATGAATTATATGATATGGTGCAGCAACGTGTGTTCTTATAAAGACAAAACTAAATAATCCTGCTTTGTTCGGTGATTATTATTCATTTTTGTGACATTTTCATCCATGATCTTGTCTTGTGTGTATTAGTATGTGTGTGTTTGTAGGATTACCAGCTACAATAAGTTATGCACATGTTGACTTGTTAAATTACAAACTTTAATCATAACAGATGTGCTTTTTGTTGTGCTAATGTTGATGCATGAATGCATAACATCTACAGCTTCCTGCCTCATTCAGTCTGTTTCTGTTTCAGCATCCGCTAACAGGATCATTTGTGTGTGTGTGTGTGTGTGTGTGTGTACGTACCTGTGTGTGTGTACCTGTGTCTGTAAATGAATTTACCTGGTAATGCTTTTTGTGCTCCATTTTAAGATTATTGATGAAGAGATGGAGGGAAGCAGGCAGGTGAGAGAGAGAGAGAGAGAGAGAGAGAGGGCAATTTTACGTGATTGAGCCTGATGGAGGAAAAAGAGAAAAAGGGACTGGAAAGAGGCCAGAAAGAAGGACAGAAAGGAAAAACCTGATCGAAAGGAAAGAAAGGAGGCATGTGTGTGCATACATGTGGGTGATTGCATACGTGTGTGTATGTTTGTTGTTGCAAGGGCACCAGATGCTCACATGATGAATGGGTTGCTATCACAGTACAGGCAGCGTAGTGACACTGAAGACCTTAGATCACATGACTGTCTCACACACACACACACACACACACACACACACACACACACCCTGACAGCTGCAGTAGAGCAGAAGTTCGTTCTCATCTTTCATCTCTCCGACTGTTTTTCACTTCCATTCACCTTCTTCTATTAAATCCTTTCTAACTCTTCCAGCCACTTACTTTCTGTTTCCATTCCTTTTTTTGTCTCGCAGCTCCTTGCTTCTTTTACACCTCCTCTCCTCTCCTCTCCTCTCTTTTCCTCCCCTCCCTCCCATCCTCTCTTCTCTTTTCTTCTCTTCCCTTTTCCTCTCCTCCCCTTCCTCCCTTCCATTTTTTCTTCTCTCCTCTCCTCTCCTCTCCTCTCCTTTCCTCTCTTCCCCTCCCCTCTGTCAGATGTCACCCCCTTTTGCCTATATTTTATCCTCCACCATCTTCTTACTTTTCTGCTTTCTCTCTCTCCCCCTCCTCGCCCTCCTCCCTCTCCTCTTCTTTCTCCTCCTCTTCCTCTTTTTCTTCATCCTCTGCCTTTCTTGTCATTTATTTTCCCCCATCTCCTTTTTGCCTCACAGTTGGGAGCCTGTTTAATTAACAAGGCTGTTTTTGACAATAAGCTCTGCTGGACATAACACACACACACACACACACACACACTCTACTCACACAGAGGTGCNAATAAGCTCTGCTGGACATAACACACACACACACACACACACACACTCTACTCACACAGAGGTGCATATACACTTTAAACACACACACATGCAGCTCAGACGGACAAGTTCATTTTTACAAGGAAATTGTATGCACCAACACACAGCATGTGTATGCAGACAATATATTCACACTCACCTACACAAACACACACATGCACACACACACACACACACACACACACACAGCAGGAGGCTGAGAAAGAAAAGAAAAAACAATGTCAAAGGTTGTGTTATTTTTTTTTTTCCTCAAAGCTCAACATGTCTGTCTGGTCACCAGAGGAAGAGGAAGATGATGCAACACCATTCTTACAGGAAAGCCTTTCCTTCATGCTTCAGAATTCAAAGGGCAATGTTGAGATGCACATTGTGTGTGTGTGTGTGTGTGTGTGTGTGTGAGGCAGAATGTGTCGTATGTAAGAGCCATGCTTTATACTGCTTCCTCTGGTGTCAAATTGAAACTGACACCTTAAAACGGCAAAAGAAACATAAATTCTGCTTCTGAGCTCCATATTTTAATGGAGACGTAGAGAAAGCTGCTGCAGGAGTCACACACGCACACACACACACACATACACAGAGGAGTGGGAGTCTCCTGAGCATTGGTGTTGATACTTCAGGAGGAGGCGTGGTGCCACAAGAAACCGGGTGCAAGATCGGATCAAAACATTTTAATACACCGACGATCAACTGCATGAGCTTCTATCAGTTTTTTTTAATTTATTTCTTTATTTCCATTAAAAAACAAGTGAATGTTCTCAACAAACACACCTCCAAAACATACAACTCAAACTCACAAATCAAAATGAAAACATCTCATCATTGATTATTGATCAGTAAGGTCTGTTTCACATGCTAAGCACTGAGCGTTGCGCTGACCTGGGCGTTACATTATTGTGTGTTGGGAGTTGAGCGTGACTCCTAATGTCGCGTCATGCCACCTTGTCGCCGCGTGGCGCTCGAATTCTCCGTTTTGACATGGCCCTCAAAGTTCAACCAAATTCAACTTTGACCTTTCCAAAGCACAACCAATCAGAGAGCAGCTGAAGCAGAAGCGCCACAGTGATGGAGGAGAAGCTCATAACCTGCAGAGCAGTTTAGAACGGAGACTCAACATTCACCGTTTTTTCACTTTTCTTCTCTGAATGAGAAGTAGAGTCAGAGCCTTCTTCTTTGCGATGTCCATGTTGCTACCTGATTTGACCCAGAAACCCAATTTAAACCACAAATGTGCAAAGATCGCCCATGGTAACCGTCAACATGTCGTTAGCAACAAGCGCTTCCTGTCAGCGTCTGGTTGAGCGGCGCTGCTCAGACTCTAATCATGAACAAGCAGAGCGCTGGACGCTGAGCTCAGCGCAACGCTAACGCTTAGCATGTGAAACCGGCCTAACGCACGAGGCAAATACAGTTTAAAACACAACGCAGATCTCATATGGCTGGAATTTTCAGCTCTTCTTTTTCGCGTGTTTGGTGTTTTGTTTTTTTTTTTTTATGAATTTCTTATCCAACATGTAAATAACAGAATACTAGTAAAGCCAAAAGCTACAAGGCGTGAATGAAAGAGAGAAAGTGGTTTCTGGGTAGATATTTGACCTTAAGGACACATTAAGTCTGGCACTGTGTTTTATGAATTCCTCCCTGTGTTTGTTGCTGCAGCTCCTCGTTTATGCTGCAGTGTGTTTTAGTGTGTTTAGTGTGTTTTAGTGTTTCTCTCAGCCAGACGTTGCTGTTTAATTATTGCAGCCTGGAGGTCAGATCATGTTGTAGATACATACCCTGCTGAATCCGGAACACCTAGGCCATGTTCAGGGTCTTGAAGGAGGCTGCTAAGTTGTTATTTAGTGTGTGTGTTGGGGTGGGGGTGTGTGTGTNCAGCAGCGATTAAACATCTATGTTTAATCACTGCCGCTTCTCTCATTTACGAGCATCTCGTAAGATCTGTCCTTTAACAAGCCAATCAAGCAACAGACTAATTAATAAATCATATCGCCATGGTAACAGCAGGCACAGGTCAGTTGATGCTGGGAACAAGGCATCTGTTTGTTTTGGAATCTGGTGTGTTTGTCTGTCAGATTTTTTTTTTTTCCTGAATGTCCCTATAGAACTGTAAACATATTCAATTTTATACACGAGCCAAATTAAAATATAGCAGTTTATTTTTATTTATTTAATGTGAGGATTGTAAATTATTTTCAGCAAAAGGTGAAAGTTGTGAAAGTTGTGCAATCAAATGCAGACCAAAATTAATGAAAAATTAAAACTACCACTAGATTGCCACATGCACACCTAAAGTTGCTGCCATTAAAGTTTTGATGTAGCCTTAAAAATGGAAGGTGTTAGATTTTGTCAGCAAGGCTAATCGTTTTTGCTGAAGGGCTGGATGTCGTCTGACAGAAAAAGGAAAATAAAAAGATCTTGAGGGAGATTCTGCAAACTTTGGACTCTCCGACAGGCATGCAGGGGAATCGTACTGCAGCTTTTTTGTCACCAAAGTAGAGACGCTTAAACCACCAACATGTCCCATGACTCTGTCAGGCTGCAGTTTAACTGTGTAGCACGTGTGCTAGCGTCCATGCTAGCACTGTAGCAAACCCTTTCTTGAGCGACTTAAAGGACAATACCAGACATTTTGCATGTTTGAGCCTAATATATTCAATTTTCATTCATGTAACGTTACTGACAATCATTTCCCAAAGCATACTACTGGAACGGTGAATTAAAAATGTTTTTCCTACCTTCCAGACCTCCATTGGTTTCAGTTCATTCTGCTATTAAAATCAACTTGTTGATACTGTAAACGTTCTTGGGATAGGTAATCCATCATCACCAACAAGACGTGTATTCAGGTTTTTTTAGAAGTTATGTAATTTTAGCGTTTAAGTGCAATAAAAAGTGTAGAATGATGTGAAAATACTTCCTGTCATCACTTCTTCACTACAGCACTTGAATGCACCACTAGGAAGCTTTTTCAGATCACTCTGCACTTTTTATTGTGCTTAAACGCTAAAATTGCAAAACTTCTAAAAAAAAAAAAAAAAAAAAAAAAAAANTGATTTTAATAGCAGAATGAACTGAAACCAATGGAGGTCTGGAAGGTAGGAAAAACATTTTTATTTATTTTTTAATTTTTTAATACATTTAACATTTTTAATTCACCATTCTAGTTTGGGAAATGATTGTCAGTAACCTTATGAGTATGAAAATTGAATATATTAGGCTTAAATGGCCGGTATGGTCCTTTAAAATCTTATTTTTTTTAACATATGAGTCTGATGTGTCCATTGCAGCAGTTTTCCACACAAGGCGCGATAGTGAAATTATATGGGTGTTTTGGATGATGAACAGGATGTGTTGATGGTGAGTGTACAGATGTTTAAGGCTGTAAAAGCTCAGCTTTATTAAGCTGATGATAGTTCTTATGGTTTTCTTTAAACTAAACCTAATTTATGGCTGTACGATCCAAGTAATAAAACACTAAGAGTGTGGAAATGTTGTTCTTGAATACAGCATGAAAACGTTAAAAACGTTGTTCGTGTCATGTCAGCATCATTTAAAGGTAAATTTGACCAATCTCCCTCAGTAGCTTTTCAGTGTAATTACTCGTTTGTTACTTTATTTAATTAATTCCCTGTATATGGGCTGCTTATGACTTTCCGACACGCCCTGAAGCTTCTCCTCACACGGTTTCTCCTGACCTCTCGTCAGCTAATTTATTTCCATCCATCTGTCTGTTGCCTCACGTCAGCTTTTAAAGCAGCAACTCAGCGCCGGCTGCTTTGCTGACACACACGCAACGCCATGTAATGTGTACATGCAGCACTTCAGTTTTCAGTAATGCCATTGATCTGTGTGTGTGTGTGTGTGTGTGTGTGTGTAATGTGCATGTCCCCTTAACCTGATGTGTGACTCCTACACACCATCAGTGTGCAGGATCCAGCAGAACCAAAAACCTTATGTCAAACTGGCTGAAAGCCAATGCAGCCATAGTGGCGAGAGTGCCCTTGAAGGAGACGATATTTACAGTGTATACACACACACACACACACACAGACATACTTAAACCTGCACACATAAAAGCATATCCAAAGTGTTACAGCAACATGAATGAAGGAACATGAAGAAACATGAAGAAAGAACAAATCTTTGGCATTTTTGCAGATTCATAGCACCAAAGATACAAAAAAAGGCGTGGAAGGTGTAAAGATTCAGGACATTTCTGTGATCGTCACGCCATCTTTCAGCAAGATTTGTACTTTAATGTTTAGTTTTCATTTATATCTACATTTTATTGGTGTCTGAGACAATTTCCTGTTGCATATTGGTGAACGACGATATTGAAGCCTGTTTTTGAATGTAAATGACTAAAAGAACTGTATAGGTATGTGGGGGGGGAGGGAGAGAGAGAGAGAGATGATGTAATTGTGATCTTCAGTTTATTCATGTAAGTCAACAGTATGCTAAATTAAAAAAAAAATCTGTAAAGTTTTAACAATGAGCACTGTATCCCACCTCGTCCTTTACCTACACCTCTCACTCCCTCCCTCCCTCTCTCTCTCTCTTCTTTTCTTTGTCCATCCCTCTACAGCCATCATTCACTCTTCTTGCATTTCTCTCTGACTTTTGTCTTAATTGAGTTGTGTGTTGTCAACTCAGCATCCTTATTCAGAGCTCCCTTTCACAGGTTTGACCAGAGAGAGAGAGGAGTGTGTGTNGTGTGTGTGTGTGTGTGTGTGTGTGTGTGTGTGTGTGTGTGTGTGTGTGTGTGTGAGTGTGAGTGATGTGTGTGATCTATGTCCAGCAGTCACTCATGTCCACGTCCCTGTATGGAGCACTCATATATCAGCCTCTCAGCCCTGCAGAAAATAATGGAATGAGGAGAGATGGATGATGGGGGGATGGGGGTGGTGTGAAAGACGAGTGGTGAGAGATAAGGAGAAGTGGTGATAGAGAGATTTCCAACTCACGCATTTTACTTTTTTTTTTACATCTCCCTATCTCTTCTTTCTGTAGCTTTCTTTCTGCCTTCCTTTCTTTCTGCTTTCTTTTCGATCCAATTAGCTTTAAATCTGTCGCTTCACCTCTCACGTCTTTTTTTTCTGCTCATCACTCCATTCTGAACTCCTTCACCTCTTTTATTAAAAAAAAAAAAAACTTCTTATATCCACTGAACTAATGCATAGCCATTTATGTAAAGAGGCTCTGTCTATGTGGCTAAATATGTATCTTTGTCTTCTATTTCCCCTCTAACGTTTCCATACTGACACACACACACACACACACACACACACAACAACAGGGTTAGAGGCAGGGAGTGACAGGTTACATCATCGTGTCTCATTTCTCATGTCAAGGTTAGCTGTCAAAAAATAAACTATGAAATGAAAAGTATTAATTTTTCAGCCGTCTGGCAGGAAAAGTGATCATGTCTGTGTTTGGTTTAGTCTGAAATTTCCTGCAGTTTTACATCCGTGCTGCAGAAACTTTAAGCATTAAAGTATACACACACCTATCTATCTATCTATCTATCTATCTATCTATCTATCTATCTATCTATCTATCTATCTATCTATCTCTCTTGTTCTCTCACTCACTCTCTCTCTCTTGTTCTCTTTCACTCACTCACTCTCTCTCGTTCTCTCATTCACCACACTCTCTCACTCACTCACTCACTCTCTCTCTCTCTCTCTCTCTCTCTCTCTCTCTCTCCCCCTCCCTCCCTCCTGCTGCGTGTGTGTGTGTGTGTGTGTATTAGTGTGTATTGGGGGGGGTGATGATGGAGTAGCCAGCTCACTGAGCTGGGTCATAAAGCCTGTGTGCTGATTCTGTCACTGGGAAAGATTTACTTACACACACACACATACCCACACACACACACACACACAAACATGTGACATGCTTACAGCAGGTGTCCGTCACATTGCCAACAGCTTGCCTGCCCTTGGAAATAGAATTCCTCCTCTTTTCCACGTCTCCTTTCTGTATTTCCCTGTCAAGGTGTTGCTATCTCAGAAACACACACACACACACACACACCCTGCTGTCGCTCTGCCACCTCTAAGAAAACACAGTAGGAGAGAGAGAGAGAGAGAGAGTTCTCTCAAAGTCGCTGCTTTCATCCTTTCTACCCTAACACACCAAACTCCACACACACACACTGATTTAGTGAAGTTAAGACTTCTACACACCAAATGTTTCCCCGCAGGCTTTCATTATGATGTGTGTCAGAGATGTGAGCTGACATGTATTTGCTACAGGAAGTACCGGACCCCTGATTTACTTTGTGATATTTGGTAATAAAAACTCGGCTTATACTCGAGTATAAACGGTAGGTGTTGGATTTCATAAAGCTTGTATTTATACGGTAAATTTCCAGCAGCTCAATGAACGGTTACACATTTGGAATGTGACATTTTATGGTCACGTTAGGTTCCGTGGTCACAGTAACAGCAGAGTCGTCGTCATACTTTTGATGGTCAGATTATGCTGTATAATTTACACGTTTCTGCTGCTCACGCTGCATTTCTCCACATTCAGCAGTGCAGAAACTTTGGGGAGAATTCATAGAACACAGTTCCAGAGTTAACGTGTCACTATGGCAACCATGTTCCCTCATTCATATACTGTTACCAGCACTTGTTAACATTGAAAGAGGCCTTATTCCTTATATCATAAAACACACCTTAATGCAAAAATGAACACCTGATTCAGTCTGATGATATGAAATCTGCTGTTTCCGTTCAAAGCTGTTTTCCGTTCATTCACGGTCGAAGCTTTGATCATTGATTTTCTTTTATCCTGTTGTTAGATAAACTGTGGCAAAGTTCCAGTTGATCTTATCTAAGTATCTGATGAGCTTTGGTTATCTAAGTATCTGATGAGCTTTGGTTCTCATCAGGAACCCTAGCGATCGACACGAGCCAGACGACTTCTTTTCCACTTCCCTTACGTAAAACAAAAATGATTCAGTTTTTGTTGAATCTAAAGTTATTTTGTGTACAACATTATAAAACTGCTTCTTCTCCATTGCTCAATATGGCAGTTCATAGGAGGTCAGTGATAACGTGGTATGTGTGTGTGCATGTGTATGTGTGTGTGTGTATATGTGTGTGTGGTGGTAACTCAGATGAGCACATGTTCTTTTCAACACATTATTATAAATCATTGCCTGAAATTAAGCAGGAGGAAATTAACCCTGTTGTTGATGGTGGTGTTGGTGTTGGTGTGTNGGGGGGGGCTTAACAGTGGTAGCATTTGATTGACAGATACAGACTCAGCAGGAAGCACTGTGCCATGTAAAGAGACACACAGGGAGCCTGAGAGGAAGGACTCAATACTATAGGGGAAATGACGAGAGAGAGAGAGAGAGAGATTTTGCAAAATAAAAGGAAAACTAAACTACAGTGTTATGTTTTGGAATTTGATTGTTAGTAACATGATATGTATGAAAGTGGTGTTTATTGGGATTAAGCATGTTAGATCACAGGTATTGTATTTTAAAGACCATACCACCCATTTTGCACGTTTGAGCCTAATATGTTCAATATGCATACTACTGGAACGGTGAATTAAAAATCTTTTTCCTACCTTCCAGACCTCCATTGGTTTCAGTTCATTCTGCTATTAAAATCAACTTGATAATACTTGAAACATTCTTGGGATAGGTAATCCATCATCACCAACAAGACGTGTATTCAGGTTTTTTTTAGAAGGTATCTAATTTTAGCGTTTAAATACATTAAAAAGTGCAGAGTGAATGTATGCCTCCACCTTGGAATATAGTCCCAAAAGAAGACCTGCGTTTATGGAAATATTTAAACGGCCATTACTTCATAAGGAGAAACATCGATTTTTAAGGTGAACTTGAATATTTGATTTTGAAAGATTAAGAGATTTTGTAAAATATGAGGAAAGCTGAAATACAGTTTTATGCTTTGAAAAATGATTGTCAGTAATCTTAAGTGTATGAAAATTGCCTATATTAGGCTCAAACATGCAAAATGGGTGGTATGGTTCTTTAAGAGGATACACTCTTTTATAACTTTTAGTAACATTTAGGAGGACTCCTTGGCAGGATCACATATGAATATGGCTCCAAACTGGTGCCAAGAAACTCTCGAAAACATTTTGTGACTGTGCAGTGTGAGTGTGTCAGCACCATGGAGAGCTCCTCCTGTCTGTAGGCGTCAGTGTGCTGAGCTGTCCATGGTGCTGAAATGCTGCAGTCAACAAGTGCTGCATTATTTAGCTAAAGTCTCATTGTACTTTTACATGAGAACTACAGAGTTATCAAGAAGTAATACAAATCATGTAATCTAGGAAAATAACTTTAGCTTATCCCAAAACATTTTTACAGCATTTGGTCTAATTTCCAAAGTAAAAAAATCTTATTGTGGCTCAAAACTCTCATCCATTTTCCAAAAACTATGACTGGAGCCATACATACATACATAACACTTTATTTATTTATTTATTTATTTATTTGATGGTGTTCTGTAAAATATCTTTTTGATTTTTTTTATTAAGCAGAAGTTGAAAAATTTCAATTTGTTAATTAATTTTTAAATAAAAAAAAAAAACTTTACTCAAAAAATTTAGTCCCAATTTTATCCCAGTTTTCATGTCACTAGAGAAACACAGAGTTTTAATCCATAGGTGGAGCCTGGTTTTTAGCCACACCCCCCTGCATTTTTGACAAGGAAGTGACACTGCATCCCTGTCCTTCATGGCCGCATGGTGATTTGTTAAATACCATCATTTTTAAGTAATTGTGTTCCAAAGTGTGAAAATCAGTGTGTAACTTTAAGAATTGTTACTACTGAAAAAATATTCTCTGCAATTAAGTAAACTTTTGGGTTTTAATGCAAAGTATTATGCTTTTATATGTGTACAACTGTTCAAAGCTGTGTTTGCTAGCCATGTGCTTGCTAGCATTTTTTAGTTATGCTCAANTACAACTGTTCAAAGCTGTGTTTGCTAGCCATGTGCTTGCTAGCATTTTTTAGTTATGCTCAAAATCAGCTAAAATTGTCACTACTGTAACAGTCACAACAGAAACATATGGTAAAGTTTTTTGGGAGAGGACAAACATTCCAAAACAGTGAAAATAAAATATAAAAGTTGACCCTAGTTTTACTCGATATGTGTACCTTAGATATTGTACAATATATATACGGACAAAGTTTTGGGAAGAAAACATACACATTTCAAAATGTTTCTTACTCTGACTGAACCAGTTCAGTAGAAACATGCAAATTCATCAGTATGGTCCTTTAATACAATGGACCATCTACACAGAAGTGGTTAGGCATTCATAGAAATGAATGGATTTTCCACCATAAATGAGCTGGGAAATCCCTGAGTCTTTATTGGCTGCAGCAGGATGAATGTTGAGTCTTAGAATTCTGGTCCGACGCGGCGTGCAGCCATCACTCTCACTTTATTCTGCTGGCAGTTTAATGTACAGCAGCTGACAGCAGACACTGCAGAGCAGACTGTGGGAGCTTTGAGTTGTATGATTTGATCTAGATGAAGTAAGATACTGAGCATCTTCCTTTTTTTTTTTTTTTTTTTTTTTTGGACAGCCTGAATGGCAAATCTATGCCTCAAAAGTTATTTCAGTAAGATGATGAATTTATGGAGATGTCAATTTTGAATAACAATAAAATCCTTTCTAAGAAAGTTATATTTTAATCCTCACATCGGCTGGAAATGCAGCTTTGGTATCCACTCTTATATCGTGTTTTCCTGCTCTGAACTCTTCCTTTGGACAGCCAGCTGAGCTGAATCCATACTTAACCCTGAAAATAACTTAAGAGACACTTTCCAATCATTAAGCTTCAGCTAGTTTAAAACACTTTCAACCATCCATTTATCCACCAGCTATCCGCTAAGGCCACAGCATCGTGTGATTGGATAATGCCATGAGTTGACAGCCAATCCACAGTGGAGAAACTTCATGGCTGACCAGGTTGAGGACCGGGGGGGGAGGAGCCCTAATTGAACCTGCCAATCAAATGGCAACTTTCCCTCTCTCTCTCTACATCTCCCATCTCCTTTTCTTCTGCTTTTACCTACCACATGCTGACATTCTCTTTCCATTCTATCTCTCTTTTTATCTTCTCTCTTATTCCCCTTTCCCTTTCAATCATCTGCTAATTAGTCTCGTGGGTCGTGAAGACATCATTGGACACAGATAAATCCAGACAGAGACAAATGAGAACAACTTTTCACTTCAGAGCCTCTATAAATAGAGACGCTACTAGAAAGCAGCTCGTTTAGCACAGAAACCAGTTAGTAACAAACAGCAGCATCAGATGATGAGAGACAAAAAAAAAAAAAGCTTTGTTGTTTTGACTGGGAACATGAAGTATTTCAGTTTAAAAACTACAATTTTAGACGTGTCAGGCCAAAAAGTTCAGCGTTCCTGTGATTTTGCACATTTAAGCCCCAATAAATGCTACACGTTACTACACGTACACATTACGTTACCGACAACCATTTTCCAAAATATAAAACCATATTTTTTTTTTATCTTATTTTGCCAAATTCCCTAATCTTTCAAAATCAAATATTCAGATGATAAACACATCTTAAAATTCAATGTTTCAATGTGGAAGTCGTTTTTAATTTCTCTCTTCTCTTGGGACTATATTCCCTAGCGGAGGTATACATTTAATTCTGTGCAACTCTGTGTTGGATCAGTTAAATAAAGTCACTTTGACAAAAAAAAACAAAAAAAACAAACAAACCTCAAATTAAGTTTATTTTTATAGTGTGTCAGAATGAACTGAAACTAACGGCAGTCTGGAAGGTCAGAAAAAAATGTAATATTTACCTCTTCTATTTTTGAAAATGTCAGTAACATAACGTGTATGCCAGTTGTATACATTGGGCTCCAAGATGCAAAACCACCATTATGGTCCTTTAATTTATTCTGTACATTTTTTAGAGGAATTTCAGCATCAATCTAGAATATCTGAGTCCAACTCAAATTGCTTTTCACCATCAAACCTGACCAGCATCTGACCAGCCTCACATTCCCAACACTTTCACAAAGCTTTTTATCCTTTTTTTTTTTTTTTTTTTTTTTTTTTTTTGTCTTTTTGTCTTTTTTAGTGATACTAGTATCAGTAAAATATGTATACTATGCAGGCTGGATGTTTGCCAAACTTAGATTAAGGTTTAGACCTGAGTTTTCCACGTCTCTCTGTCAGTAAGGCTCCATGTGGCACATCCTGGTGACATGGGATCTGTTTTTCCCTTTTTCCACCTCTGTTCTTCTCTCTAATGCTGTTTTTGTCCTTCCTTCTTCATCCTCTCTCTCGCTTTCTCTCTCTCTCTCTCTCTCTCTCTCTCTCTCTCTCTCTACACAACCTGAGAGAGAAGTTCTTTTAAATCTTCTATTTTTTCCCTCGCCCTGCAGCAGAAAGTCGTAAATCTGTTGTAATAGTGAATGCCTCACAGCACAGAATGGTGTTTGCGTGATTGTGTGTGTGTGTGTGTGTTTGTGTGTGTACTTGCTGTTTATGTTTGCTAATGTTCTTGTGTGTTTGCTGGGGATGTTGCTGTGATTTTCTGTTTGTCCATGCATATTTTGTTTGCTTGCTTTGTGTGAATGTATGTGTGTGTTTCTTTTACTGTGTGTGTGTGTGTGTGTGTGTGTGTGTGTGTGTGTGTGTTATCCATGCACAGGGTGAACACCTGAGTGCACAGTGACAGAGAGGGATGGCTCGCTGTCCAAACCAACAACCTACAGCCAACAAAAACTGCTCCCAATTCAGTTGGCTTAGTGTTTTATTGTACTTACAACACACACACACACACACACACACACACACACACACACACACACACACGCATGCATAACAACACTTTATTACATGTGTATGTATTCCACGTGGAGCCTGAGCTGAAATTCCATGTTGTTTCAGGTCACACATGTATGCACACATGACAGGTACACAGGAACTAGCATAGCATAGCTCCCTGTGCTGTAGACACTGTTTGGGCTTTTTACATGCTGCCTCAAATTAAATCCTTCAGTATGATCACAAAGCATTTAGCAAAACATTAAACATGAAGATGTGTGGAGGAAAAGCAGATTATAAAGAAATAAGTCATGGAATTAAATCATTTGTGTTTTGCGTTCATCAGATCATCATCTTAATACAATAATCATGTTATTGTGTGACTTGAAAGTAAAGAAAATTTAATAAAACATGTATCACAAATATAATCTCAGGTTTTGAACAAAAAAAAAAAAAAAAANGTAAAATAAAATTAAAAAAAAAAAAAGACCCCTGGATTTAAATTTAGAGCTCCAGGTACAAGTGACCTGATTCTGATTTTTTGCTCACATGTGGTAAATATCATGTATGTTATGAGCATGCAAATATCTGATCCGTATCTGATTTATTTACAGAACAGTTCTGGGAAAAACGTAACAAAATTCCGCTTTGACCAGCAATTCGATCAGGAGCTGCCCTGCATTTAGCCATTAGCCAGTTAGCCTTTTAGCCAGTTAGCCATTAGCCAGTTAGCCTTTTAGCCAGTTAGCCTTTTAGCCGAACTGTTTCAGACATTCAAACAACAGATGTAGCTCACTTTTTATCATTCATCAGGCATTGGACTTGATTCTTTTCTTTCTTCTTCTTGTGCATGATGAACTCATCTTTCCATCACAGCATAATATCATTAATATTGTAACATGACATTTTTTTTTTTTTTTTTANTTTTTTTTTTTTTTTTTATCATATCAGAAGTTATACTGGCATTATTGAGTATTTACTTCCTATTGTCTTTATTTTGCATCACAGAGGTCAAATAAAAGAAACCGTATTGACTGTAGATACAACGTTTGGCCTCCACCACCTTGAATTTTAAAATATCAGGTTTGCCTTTTTTTAAAAAAAAATCCATTATTGGTCGATGTTTTAGTGAACGCTTTCTCTGGGAGTTAAGATAAAAGAGGCCAGCAGAAAGAGAAGCAGAGAATGTCAGGGCTATCAGCCATGCAGCGATATTGAAGCGGCTGTATTGATTGAGTAGAAGCAGATGAGAGGAGATCTGGGCTGTGTGATGCAGCCTGACAGATACATTAGATCGCCCTCAGCGCCACGCGCACCGTAGCACCAATCAGCCGCTCGCATACTAATGCCGCTTTTGATATGGATTTCAGCTATGAAGCAGGACCGTAAGCCGTCTGCTTTTCTGTTGATCTGTCCATCCGTCTATTCATCATCAACCCCGTGCTTCCACATCAGATCCATCCCTATCCGTACTTACATCATGCTAGCTAGCTTGCATACATCATCAGGCGGTACACGTGTTCATCTGCTCCCACTTCTTTATTCACGGCGTCTGATAATGAATTGAGCTTGACACATGCTTCAAGTCCCACGTACATTAACATTCATTTTGTTGCATAAAAAAAGATCAGCTGTAGGACGAGAAATTCCATTTTACCTTCAACACAGATGACCAGTATAACCACTTTTACAATGACATCATGACTCATGTTGTTGCCGTGACAGGTTACCCACCAAGAACCTCCACGTCATGTCACATGTCAGGGCATGTTTTTGATTGTGTATAAAGGATTTTGATATAAACGACTTCTTCAGTAACTGGAGCAGCTGGAAATATGAAAGACAATTTTATTAAAAGCAATTTCAAGAATAATGTCCTGTCCAACCATTTCATCTTATTAGCTATTTTTGAGGTAATAATGCTTTTTTATTTTCAGCTTCCTTTTTTCATTTTTTGGAGGTAGAGATGAGTTGTGTGTACTGATTAGGCTCATATTTTCCATCTCTGCTCTCCATCCTCTTCTCCTTGTCCTCTTATGGCTTTTCTTTTCCTCTTTCATGTTGTCACCATCCAATCATCCACTCAGTCTTCAAAGTAAAACACGCTTCAGCCACTTCGTCCAAATGTAGTCAGAGACCTCTTCAGGTCAGCTTGTTTAAACCTTTTCAGGATGACTATAATGGAAGGTGGGGTAANAAAAAAAAAAAAAAAAGCCATCGTCGTAGAGGAAGTGGTGTGCGTTTTTGTGTGCACATATTGTTAGTTTTGTAATCTCAACATGGTTAAATATAGATGGAAAAATGACAAGTTTTAGGAGAGGGCTTATAAATAAGAATTCTGTTTGTTTTTATGACCTCAACTTGCTAACAAACGGGGATAACGTGTCACAGTTTCACTTTCTCTCCACAGAGCACAGTAAAATGCGTGATGCAGGCGTGCATGGTGGAGTTGGAAAATTGTGAATTATCTGTCTGGATTTTTAGTAATGTCGCTTAAAGCCTAAAAACTCCTAGTATTTGTTGAATGCTGCATTATGGTCCTAAATGTGATTTTTTGTGATATTTCCAGTGAAAAATTCTCCTTGGTTCCACATAAACAGGAAAAATTAAGGTGAAAATTACTGTAGAAAGTAGAAATATTGTAGTAGAAAGCAAAAACTCACAGAAAATATCATCCTACCACAACCACCTGTAGGACTGAGACGATTATTTAAGATTTAAATATACATCACTGTAAAAATACACATAGTAATACTTATGGAAGTCATAATTCAGCCTCTTGTATTTCCATATGAAGCCTAACATTAATAAACTCCTCAAACAAACTCCTATTAGCTTTACTTGGATCATGGTAACACAGTTTTTGTGATGCTGTTACTGTAACCATGGTGATAGGGCTGTTGCTGTGGCGATAGTTGTTTTTATGGCTGTCAAGACGTTATGATGTTAATAAAGTTAGGTCACGCTAAGCGGGGCCTCCGGGCCGTGTGCTGCAAGCGATTGATTGATGGCTCCGGTGTCAGTTCAATCTACGAAATGCTTTGAAAGATGGAGGGAGGGATGGAGAGATGGGTGGAGGACAGATAGATGGAGGGAGAACAAAATGGATTAGAAAACAAGGGGAAGAAAGGAAGAAAAATGAAAGTGGAAGCGGGAAGAGCAAGTAAAGGAAATGTGGGAATGTATGGAACGAGGACGAGAAGAAAGGATGTGTGTGTGTNGTGTGTGTGTGTGTGTGTGTGTGTGTGTGTGTGTGTGTGTGTGTGTGTGTGTTGGTGAGAGAGAGAGCAAAACAGTGGAAAAGGACAGAGATAAGAGAAATGGGATATGGAAAATTTTCTATGGTATGATGGGAAAAGTGTGATAAACAGAAAAATTATATAGAAAATAGGGTAACAGTGAGAAAATCAGGTTTTGTGAAGGTGCTGAGTTGGATTTATATCCATGAGAAATAAGATGGAAAAGGCCGTGAACGCATCAGCGGGCGAGAGGACGGTAAGGACGAGTGTTTGAGTAACTGAAAAAGTCAGAAATGTAAACACACAAATACCATTGATTGGAGTAAAAACATATAACATTTTCCTATGAAGAGATTCTGATTCGCTTTCAGCATCCAAGAGAAAAACACACACACACACACACACACACACATTCAAAGCTATTGATTCCCTGTGTTGAAACATGAAGGAATAAAAGATTAGCTTTCCAGGCACCAGAGAAAACTCCAGTCCAGCACACACACACACACACACACACACACGCACACACACACACTGCTATTGATTGATTGTGGATTCTGAAAATAAAGATGAAATGATCTGCAGCTGATTCATATCTGCATGAAAATAACCAGATGGCAAAATAAACAAACCAGCAAAGAATATCCACAACGCGAAGACAAGCGAGGTGTCTTCTTCATGAAGTCAATCTAACACTACCTGGTTTGGTCCGGTTTTAATCGGACTAGGGTTTGTTTTTCGGCACAGCTCGTTTGGTAGGTGTGAACACAGGAATCACACCTGGGTGTGAACCAAAACACCACAGAGAGAGCATGTCGAGGAGGGTTTTTTTTTTTTTTTTTTTTTTTTTGTGTGACAATAAGAAACATAAAAAAAGACAAATGTCAAAGATGACACAAAAAAGACTTGTTTCCACTGTGGTCCTTGATATGTATCGAGTCAAGAAGGTGTAGCCAAGTGGCTAGTAGTCAGGTGGCTAGGTAGCCAGGTGGCTAGGAGTCAGGTGGCTAGGTAGCGCTGCTAGATAAAATAAACAATAAGAGCAAACCAACTCATGAATAAATGCAGCACAAACGGATCAGTCACAGTGAGCTCACACAGCCACACTCTTATCAGCCACCGTTTAACCTTTTTTTCTTTAAAAAAAAAACAAAACAAAAAGCTATGATGATTACCTTTGTTTTTGATGTTTAAAGGACCATACCACCCATTTTGCTTGTTTCAGCCTAATATATTCAGTTTCCATACACGTAACATTACCAACAATCATTTCCTAAAGCATACTACTGTAACGGTGAATTAAAAATGTTTTTCCTACCTTCCAGACATCCATTAGTTTCAGTTCATTCTGCTATTAAAATCAACTTGTTGATACTTGAAATGTTCTTGGGATAGGTAATCCATCATCACCAACAAGACATGTATTCAGGTTTTTTTAGAAGTTTTGTAATTTTAGTGTTTAAGTGCAATAAAAAGCATGGAGTGAATGTATGCCTCCACCGGGGAATATAGTCCCAAAAGAAGACCTGCATTTATGGAAAAATTTAAACAAGCGTGACTTCATAAGGCTGCGTAACTATTAGCAGGAGAAACATGGATTTTTTAAGGTGGGTGTATCGCTTGAATATTTGATTTTGAAAGATTAAGAGGTTTTGCAAAATATCAGGAAAGCTGAAATACAGTTTTATCCTTTGGGAAATGATTGTCAGTAACATAACGTATGAAAACTGAATATATTAGACTCAAACATGCAAAATGGGGGGTATGGTCGTTTAAAGGCAACTTATTCCAGTTTTTGACTCCACGTAACTTAAAAGAACATGAGCCCATATTGGTGTTAAATCTGAGCAAACAGGTCAGCGATCCTGGCTCTGGTGTGATGTGATGAGCTCCTCCAACCTTCTGTCCATTAAATCTGTGGAGCGGTTAGTTTGTGATCTGAACACAATCTGCACGACTTCCAAACCCCCTGCAGAGAAACCTGCTGACCTGTGGATTGATCTCCTAGCAGAGATGCTATATGTGTTGGTGAACATTCATTAAACTTCATCTTTAATTAGCAAAGTCAACAGATGCTTTGAGGTGGGTGTAACACATCAAGCTTAGCTGACATATGTTCAGGTTAGCGTGTGCTTGTATGTTCTCAGCATGTTGCTCTGTTCTCCTGTTCAGTGTCTGAAGGCAGCATGTCTTCTTCACATCATGTGAAGCAACGTGGTTTTCCACATGTTGTCTTGAAGTCAGATTCAGCTTCTGCTGTCATAGTTTTCTTCTTTATGGATCAAATGATGCTATGACTAGGAAAGGATCCACATTCATCTTCGTTCAACTTATTTATTTATCATAAATATCATAGATATTTTATTTTTCCTTTCTCCCGTCCAACTATTCTCACATGACTTTTGCTGCTAGGTTTTGGTTTGTTTGGGTTTTCTCATGTGAAACCATGCAGTTTATAATAATTTAGTCCCTGATGCTGACCAAAGCTAAAGGATTACAGGTCTATAAATGCCCTAAGTTATTAAAACACTTTCTCAATTATATTTCCAACAAAATATAATTACACCAAATGAAGAACAGCATGTGATGCGATAACGGTTCCTCATTTTACACAGCATCTTCTAATTTCACAAAATCACCTTTACACAGTTGTTTTCACTGCATCGCAAATAAACAGAATCTGAGGTGTAAATTTGGTGAAGTGCCCCTTTAAATCTGTATTACATGTTTTTGGATTGAGGATGGAGATTTGTGTGGTTCTGTGTGCTTTCTGTGGTTCGTTGAATCTTCGGTGCATCATGAGTGCATTTCCCTCTGGATTTGATGTGTTTTTGCTCTCTATGATCACAGTCCAGTCAACCAGGATGTGTGTTAATTCAGGTAGAAAATGGTTCTTGGAGTGTAAAGGAGCACACACACACACACACACACACACACACACACACACACACACACACACTGAATTACATCATGTTACAGACAGGCTCCAGACTGGCATTGATGAAATGGATGAACTCATTGGCTTTAATTGGAATATTGCCCTGTGAGTCTCACCTAATGTGAGATGATGCACCTCTGTTTGCTAAGACAAGCTGCTGAAGCTTTGCAGCGAGATATGAGCCTCACACACAAACTCACAGAAATCAGTGTCCTTGTAGCTGTGTTGATGTGAGAGATTGTGATTCAGGGATAAAAGATAGAACAGAAAACAATTTAATTATCCACACATAAGCAGAAGAGGTGAGGAAGTACCAGCACCTCTATGGTTCCTCCATGAGGGATAACACAGGTTAGGGTTAGACTCCCAGATGGCTGAGGATTGCTGAGAAGAAGTAGCCTGAGGAACATTCCTGTTGTATGAAGCGGAAAAATCTATGCGACAAAAATGTGAAGACTAGAAAGACGACCTAAAGAAGCTAGCTAGCTCCTGTAGTGCAGTGGTTTTTCTTGGCTCTCATAAGAGTGAAACAGAAGGAAACTTTGATGTGTATGGCTGTTCCATGCATGGTCGTCTTGAAAGCACGAGAAGCACGCGTGTGCTGCACCAGGCTTTAGTTCTTGTCCTGACAGTTTAAAGGTTGCACGTCTCTGTTTGAGACTTCCCAACAATTATGTTGGCCATAACAACTATTAAAGAAGCATATTGGTGATTTTGCATGTTTGAGCCAAATAAATACTACCCACACACATTACATTACTATCAACTAGGGTTACCACCCATCCTGTATAATACAGAATCGTCCCGGATTTCAAAGTAAAATGCTACGTCTTGAATTAATTCCATACAGGATGCAGTTTATCTTGTACTTTTGTGCACGTCATTTCAAAAAACACCGGGTCTTCAACATGCTGAAAATAACCAAACCAAGCGGAGTTGAGAAGTGTAATTTTACTGGTGGGACTGTGGCTCCGGAGTGTGATGCTAGCAGTCAGCTGGAACCTCCGCACGCTGCTGTGTGAGAGTAATGTTATGTCAGTGTCATCATCACTGATCGCCTCAGGAAGGCCTCACTGTTTTTTATATTTTCATGATGTCTGCAAGTGCGCCCCTGAACCATAAGAGGCAATCAAGATATAGGACTGAGTTATTGCTGGTTATTTTTTCTGTTGAATAAAGCAGTTAACCCCCCCACCCCCATCCCCCTGTCCTGTCCCATATTTTGCCAGAACAANGTTGAATAAAGCAGTTAACCCCCCCACCCCCATCCCCCTGTCCTGTCCCATATTTTGCCAGAACAAAGTTGGCGACCCTACCACCAACCATTTTCCAAAACACAACACACTACAGCAGCAGTAGATTTTAGATTGTTTTTTCTACCTTCCAGACTGTTGTTGGTTTCAGTTCATTCCAGAATGCTAAAAATCAACTTGTTGGCGAATTTATCAAAACACGTTTGAGATAAATAACCCATTACAGCAAATCAACATCATTATTATTATTATTATTATTATTATTTTTATTTTGTTTGAAGTTACTTAATTTAAGCGTCCCAACATGGAATTCTACGGAAGAAAATGTATGTCTCCACAGGGAGTATATGTCCGGAGAATGACGGCTTTTACAGAGAAATTAAAAATGACGCATTTGAAAGCAAAACACTGAAGTTTAAGGTGGACGTGTCACCTGAACATTTAATTTTGAAAAATTAGGGGATTTACAGGAATAAAACTATGTTTTGGAAAATGGTTGTCAATCATGTAACTTGTATATGGGTAGCATTTATTGGCTCAAATATGCAAAATCACTGGCATAGTCCTTTAACTACAAGCTATTATGAACCAATGAACATGATTAGGAAGTTGTAACTGTATTCGTTTAACGTGTACGTATGGAAACAGGCGTTACTCCTGAACAAATTTGAATTTTTCTCCGTTTCTGATGCTTTTCCTGTTTAGAAAATAAATGTCATCTGAGGAATTAATGTGAGACGTTACTGACAAACAGCACACGTCTACATATCTGTGTTGTTTTTAGACAGACATGCAGCAGTCAGTCAGTTAGTTTGCGGTAAAGGTTTGTTGGTCTCATCGCATAAAGCCGTGTGGACAAAAAAGCATTCTGGGAAAAAAAATATAAAATCAGCAACGGTGAGGTGTTAAAGCGTGCAGCCTCAGCAAATAAAGACATAATGTGTTGAGAGAGAGATAAAGACAGAGAGGATAGAGAGTGAGTTAGAGAGGAAGTGAATTAGAAAGGAAGAGGAGAGAGACAGAGAGAGAGAGAGAGAGAGAGAGAGGTGGAGACGGACAGAGATAGCGATGCCTTAGAGCCAGTGTCCATATCTCTACCCATGACTCCTCCAACTGTTCTACAACTAATGGAGTCTGTCCACCTCCACTGTCTTATCAGCTCTCTCTCTCTCTCTCTCTCTCTTTCTCGGAGTAGTCAGCTCCTTGNCACTGTCTTATCAGCTCTCTCTCTCTCTCTCTCTCTCTTTCTCGGAGTAGTCAGCTCCTTGCTATCTTCCTCCACTTCACTCCCCTTCTATCTAATTTTTATCATGCTTTACACTCTCCTCTGTTCTCTCTCTCTCTCTCTCTTCTTCTCTATCTCTTCCTTCTGTTCTCTTTTCTCTTTATCTTTCACTCTTTATCTTTTCATTCTTCTGTGCACAACGGCCAGAACCTGAAAGTTCTTTCTCTCTCTCTCTCTCTCTCTCCCCTCTCTGTCTTATCTTCGTCTGCACTGAATGAATGAAAAAAGCTGCAGATAACATGTAGCTTCTTTGTTCTTGATTTAAATAAGTAGAAAGAAAGAAAATCTCTAATTATTTCTACAAAATAAAATAAAGATGTGGTTTTTTTTAATATACTCATGTTTCTTATATTTCTGTCGTTTCAGATGACACAAGAGCAGTACATCCTCGCAGCTCAACCGAACGCGCTCCACCAGCGGGGGGCGTCAGTGTGCGACACGCAGGTTTACCCCGCCGTGGGAATCTACGGCTGGAGGAAGAGATGTCTCTACTTCTTCATCCTCCTCCTTCTCGTCACCATGATAGTCAACCTGGCGCTGACCATCTGGATCCTAAAAGTCATGAACTTCACTCCGGTAAGTTCCGTGTGTGCATGTGTTTGTGTGTGTGTGAGACCGTGAGGTTCCTGTGGTCCTGCAGGCCGGCTTTGCTGTGGTCCTGGTTTAGGCTGAAGGGGTCAAAGTGCGTTTGCTGTTAAATAAATCTCTGTGAAATATTGAATCCAAACTTGTCTTTAAACCGTGTTATTATCGCTGACTTTTCAGTCTGTCTGACGCAGGGTGATGCGGCCTAAAAGTGAAATCTCAATTTTTTTTTCACACTGATGGACAATTTTTGATTTTAATTGATTTTTTTATTTGCTTCTTTGTTTTTCTCTAAACTAAAAAAAACACAAAAAAAAAACACAATTCAAATAAGTATTTTCTTTATTAAAATAATAAACAAATATTGATACTTTTAAATAAAATTGTAGGGATTTCTAAACAAAAACATTTAAAATAAAAGGTTTTAGCAACGACGTTCCAGGTTCCTGTGAGAAACACCAGCCTGTCTGCTGCCTCTTGATGCTCTGACATGTTAATATTCCACGTATGAAGACCCTCTGATCAGACGCCATGACACTGGAACATGATGCAGTAACCTCATTTGCCTTTTTGCAGCTGCAGATCTGCATCTTGCAGCGCTGCATTGCTGCCACTCAGCTGAATGTTTCTGTCACAGCTGCTGCTACTTTTAGTAGCTGCAGCTCCTACAAACTTTAGAGACCCGTTTGCTCTGCGCCGTGAAGCGCAAAACCAAACAACTTCCAAATGATGATGTGATGAAGTGGCGTTACCTTGTTTAGGAACGAGCTCATCTTCAGTTGAAGTGTTTGTTAGCATCTTGCTAGCAAGTCTGAGCTGCTGAAAGCTTTGTGGGTGTGGCTTCAATGAACATGATGGATGACTGATTGGTAACTGTATCCTTGTCCGCTGCCAGCGGAGCCGCAGACCCTCATGGACATGTGGAAAGTATAAACAAGTCTTGTAGGTTTAACGCACAAAACAGGAACGGGCTTGATTGACAGAGAGCGACCCGCTGCCGCATTTTCCCTGTTAAAAATATTTACATATTAGTTTTTTTTTTTTTTTTTTNTTTTTTTTTTTTTTTTTAGATCTCAATTTTTCAATTCAACCATTTTACATATCATGCCAAAACGTAAAATCGAATTAATCAATTAAATCGATTTATCGCCCAGCCCCTAGTCTGATGTGCTTTATTCGGCCCCACTGCTTGCATTTTGTGTTATTAACGAAGCTTTTATATCCATTATATTTGAATAATCGGTGTTGATGTTCATATTTTGGCTCTTTTATCGTTTTGTCTGCAGCTTTGCATGAATTACTGTGGTTTAACTGCGACAGCAAGTGAAGCAAAAATGTCTTTTTTACTGGACATTTATCATAAATAAATAAATAAATAAAAATAAGTCACATTCAATCCATAAGTTTGTAAAAAATATTTTGATCAAGGTCTCTTCCCGAGCGGGTCAGACAGGGGGTTACAGCAGCCAGCATCTCATATCCCATAATGCCTTTGGGCTCCAGAAAGAAGTCTGTGATGGTATGTATGCAGATGAGGCAGGATGTGACCCGTGCAAACCCGCAGTAACGCCGTCCCACGTCACGCCTTCTGTTTCAGTAAAATGAGTGGAGAATATAAGAGAAAAGGAAAACATGCCTGAGGGGAAGCAGCCGACACCGAGCATGAAAGATCTTTCATACGTCGTCTGAGAAAAACAGGCAGGGAGAGTTAAGAAGGAGGAAAAATAGATGCATTAGTGAAGAGAAGAAAAGTAGATCAACTGTTTTAGTTTGGAAAAAAAGCCATTTTCAAAGTCATTAGGTTAGGTTAGGTTAGGCTAGGTTAGGTTAGATTAGAATACATATTTGATTAGATTATAAAATGAGATAAAATTAGATTAGATGTAATTGGTTTCGATTGTTTAGATTACATTAGATTACATTAGATTGGTTTACAATGCATTATATAAAATTCAATGATTAGATTATATTATATAAAATTAGATTAGATTTGATTGTTTAGACTACATTAGATTGGTTTAGAATGCATTGCATGATTTGATTAGATTAGATGATTAGATTGGTTTAGATTAGATTAGATTCAATTAGATGAATGTGGTTAAAACAATGGAAGGACATAAAAGTGGAAAAAAATAAAAATTTGTATTAAATGCTGAATATAAAAATATACATTTTTACAAATAAAACTTCAGATGCCTGCATCAAGAGAACATGAACATGAGAAAGAGTAAAATTTACCAAACAAAACATTTCTCTGTGGAAATTTTGGTGGATTAATTAAAAAAAAAAAAAGCAACATACATGCAGAATGTGAAAAATCGAGTCTCCTAAAAATTAAATTCTTACGCAGCTCCTCTGCATTATTTGTTTATGTTTATTTACATGACATTTATAAGGATTTATAGAGGTAAGAGAAGCATTTGTCATCTCAGGTTTGTGTTCCATTAATACCTGACATTTTTAATATTTGACCTTTGACCTTTGTGTTTTCCTTATCTTAACCAATTTGTTTTAGTCACCAAATACCAGTCATACCTTAATCTGACCTTAGTGACGAGGCATTTTAGTACTTGTAGGAACTTTTACATCCAATATGAATGTTTGGTACATAAAAATAAAACATTGTTATGAAAATCACCAAAATATAATCCTAATGTAATTCCTGTCAGATATGATTATAATGAGAAGAAAGTTGTAGAATTGTTTAAAATGAAAACATACAGGTTTAATTTGCATCGTTAGCTCTGCTGGAACTTCAGGAGGAAGATGTTAGAGAATCTAAACTTAAATCTTCCACACGTGACATTATCTTCAGACAGATGAATCCTGCAAAGTTACACAAAAAAGAAAATCATAACCTGAACATGTGAGAAATACGATGCAAAAGATAAGAAGGGCAGGAAGGAAATCGTTTGAGGAAAGAGGGATACGGAGCTGCACATGACCTTCCTCTTGACATGTTTCTATCAGCTCTCAGGCGTTAGACTGATCCTAAAATGACCTAAACAGATAATAGCCGGTGTCTTATCTCAGAGTCCTTTTACCTCCCGGCTATTAGTCGGATTGCTGGCAGAGCTTAACAAGGAGAAGAGAAAGTAATCAGTTTTAACGTGTCCATCGCTTAACAGAAAAGATATCAGCGTGGCTGAGAAAGAAAGGAAAACACGGAGGGAGAGAGAGAGAGAGTGAATGGTTATGAAGGTATGGATGGAAGAAGAGAAGGACAGAATAGCTGCGACTTCCTGTCCTCTGGAGTCCTCGGGGACTTGGAGAAGTGTCCATTTCACTGCCTGCTGGAGTGGAAGTGAGAGGATGATGGGCTAACACAGAGACTGAGTCTGGAGTTTAAAGGACATACCGGCGATTTTGCATGTTTGACCCAATGAACATAACCAGCATATACATTTAGTTACTGACAAGCATTTTCCAAAGTATACGACTGGAGCAGTAAATTTTAGAATTGTTTTTCCTACCTTCCAGACTGGTGTTGGTTTCAGTTTATTCCAGGACGCTCTAAAAATCAACTTGTAGAGACTTGACATATGTAATCCATCAGTGAACATGTAGATGACATTTTTTTCTTTTTTGTCTACATGTTTAATTAACCGGTCCAACGCAGAGCTGCACAGAAGAAAATGTTTGTCTATGCCAAGGAATATAGTCTCATGAGAAGAGAGAAATGAAAACAACCGTCACTGCATAAATTTTAGCAGGCAAAATGATGAATTTTTGAAAGATTATGGCAAAATAATCCCCCCCAACAAACCATCACAGGAGACACTAAATTCTCATCATAAGAACCTCCAGAGACATGCTCTATGAAAAGATGCAGGAAGCTGAAATATCAGATGATAGATGACTGATTTCTGGTAACTACAATGTTGATTAAAAAAAAAAAAAAAAANTAAAAAAAAAAAAAAAACATGTAGGTGAGCCAATTCTGAGTGCAATTTTCAATTTACTTCCAAAACACCAAATCTGTTTATGAATATGCATATGAATGAATTTTTCTTAGGACCTTTATCTTGGCCTCATATTTTTGGCCATAATTAAACATTGGAACCTCAAATAATACAGTTTTTACACTTCAAACAGACGTGCTGTGGCCCTCAAAAGGTCACGTATGTATGATTCTCTGTTCATACACCTCAGAAATGTCACACACCAACTTTATTAGCATTTCAAAGCCGTGTTTGAATGAATTAACAACATGAAATAGTAGTTTTATATATGGAAATGGTGAGAAAACATCAGAAGCATGATGACAGAGGCCTTTTCCCTCTGAGATCTCTACCTAGAAAACAGAAATAATGACATTTCCCCGAAGTCATACCTTGATGACTGCATGAGCATAAACAAGCACATTAAAGGACCATACCACCCATTTTCCATGTTGGATTTAATATATTCAATTTTCATACATGTTATGTTACTGAAAATCATTTCCCAAAGCATGCTGCTTCAACGGTGAATTAACAATGTTTTTCCTACCTTCCAGACCACCATTGGTTTCAGTTCATTCTGATATGCAATTAAAATCAACTCGTTGAAAATTGAATATAGTAGGCTCAAACATGCAAAATGTTTGGTATGGTCCTTTAAATGCTGATTAAAACCTGAGTTTATGGAAAAATTTAAAGGACCGTGACTTCATAAGGCTGCGTAACTATTAGCAGGAGAAACATGGATTTTTAAGGTGGGTATTTGATTTTGAAAGATTAAGAGATTTTGCAAAATGTCAGGAAAGCTGAAATACAGTTTTATCCTTTGGGGAAATGATTATCAGTAGCATAACATATATGAAAATTGAATATATTACGCTCAAACGCAAAATTGGTGGTATGGTCCTTAAACAAAGAAAGGATCAATTGAATGATTTTAGATGTAAATTAGTCTATTTTGGAAACTTTTCCATGCTTCAAACTGCAACAGCACCACTGATGCATTTGTGCTCTTTCTTGCTGCAGCATCACTGTGCATGCTGAGTGAAAACAGACCATTTTAGGTACTGTCTCTTTAAGGCCCCCTTTGCAATAATAATCCTACTCTTGCTCTCACTGGCTGGCTGCATCAGCTCTGAGATAATGGCAGCTGTTATCATATTTTAGAGTTGATGAGTAAAGGACCAGCAGCATAAATCTCTGGAGATTCCTGTTGAGTAATTTAGAGGAAAAAAAAAATCATCTATGAAAAAATGAACTTTGAAAAGTTCATCATCTCTCATTTTAAATGTCGTTTCGGGAGTCACTCCGGCTACGACTCCATGGGTGTCATTTCCACTGTCAGTGTTCAGATCTGCTGTGAGTGGCTGCAGCATAATGAACGAATGAATAAATGAGTGAGTGAATGAAAGAATGAATAAATGAAAGAAAGAAAAGCTTTTCAAACTTCCTGTTGTTCTGTTGGTGTTTGTGTTGCCAGGTGAGATTTTCATGGACTTAAGGGACTTGGATTTTACTCAGTGTGTGTGTGTGAGTGTGTGTGTGTGTGTGTGTGTGCGTGAGAGAGAGAGAGAGAACCTTTGTGTGTGCATATGCAGCATGTGCCAGTGATTATTCATGCTAATGTGTGTGCATGCTTGGATATGTCTATACCAGTGTGTATCACTGTTCCTGTGTGTGTATCTTTGTGTGTGTGTGTTTGTGCATATTTGTGTGTGTGTCCTTTGGGCTTTCATTGCTGAGAAATTCAATTTTAGTTGTCACTCACCGACCAGCATGCCTAATTCCTGCTCTGAACTCGACTGTGTGTGTGTGTGTGTGTGTGTGTGTGTGTGTGAGACTTCATAACAGGGTTTGTACTATGCTGCTTCCTCCTCTGTGTTATCCTAATGTCCTCTTACAGCATCAGCATGTGTTTTAATGATCCTCTCGCACGATAAAGCCTTTATTTATCAGAAGAAGATTCCCATGCAAAACTTTGTGCAACAACTTTGTGCACAACTTTAATCCTCATTACCATCAAACTGATAAATGATGGAAGAATAACAATAAAAGTGCAGCAGCAGCGCCGTCATTTCTTTCAGCGTGGTCGCAGACAGGTGATGCTGATAAACTTTTACTGCCATGCTGTGAAATGAGCTTTTTATCTTCCGATCCTGATTGGCTGCCAGTCAGCGCAGACGTAAAGTCAAATGTTTTTCCTGCAGCTCTTTTCAGCTCAGAGTTACTGGCTGCTTTGGAAACAGTAAAACAACAATAGGAAAATCAATAAAAATGACCAACATTAGTAACAGGTTATGGCTCTATAAAGCAGGGCTATGGCAGGTAAATACAACAGGAATAAAAGAGGCAAAAACAAATATCGTTCATGGATACATTATAAGCAGGAGAGACAGTTTAACACACTAACTCCAAAACACACAAATTATGATGTATGTCACCTCACAAACACACATTTGTCCCTTCATGACAACAGGACAAGAACGTTTATTGCATATTACTGACTTGTCCTTGTAGCAGCAACATCCTCGGCTTTCCGCCTTCATTTTCCATCCTGGGAAAGATGGTTGATGTTATTCCAGCTGCAGCCGGAAAACACGTTTCATATGAGCCTGGCGTTTTTAGAAATCCTGCTTCATTCAAAAAAAAAAAAAGNAAAAAAAAAAAAAAAAAAAAGAAAAAAGAAATCTTGATTAGTTTCATGAATTGTGGATGTTTCTGTAAGTGTAAAGTTTTAAGACGGCGTGTATTTATGCTGCGTTCTAGTTAAAGTGGAATGTCAGAATTTCCCAGTTTAAAATTCCGAGTTCCAAGCGTTCCAATCAGATTAAAGAATAAAACATGGCTGAATGCCAATAAATACTTTAAAATAGATAAAGTTAGTATTAAATACTAACTAAAGTAAAGTTAGATTACAGGACTGTCTGGTTTTGTTGTTACCATGATACTAATCATAGTGAA
>VXCM01006087.1:0-51764 GCA_014773175.1 Lucifuga dentata
GGCTGTGTAACTATTAGCAGGAGAAACATGGATTTTTAAGGTGGGTGTATCACTTGAATATTTGGTCATGAAAGATGAAGAGATTTTGCAAAATATCAGGAAAGCTGAAATTCAGTTTTATTCTTTGGGAAATGATTGTCAGTAACGTAACGTATGAAAATTGAATGTATTAGGCTCAAACATGCAAAATGGGTGGTATGGTCCTTTAAAAGCTCTTAAATGCACTTAAACGCTCCAAAGATGTCACAACCAAGGACACATTTTGCTGAAAAATGTTCTGTAAAACTGAATTTTTGGACTCTTATTTAGTTAAACTGAAGGACTCAGATTTTGGCATGTTGAATTAATAAATGATGTGGCTAAAGACACGGAAAGCTGAAATGAAAGCTGAAATACGGTTTTATCCTTTGGGAAATGATTGTCAGTAATGTAACATGTATGAAAATGAANAAGCTGAAATACGGTTTTATCCTTTGGGAAATGATTGTCAGTAATGTAACATGTATGAAAATGAAAAGTATTAGGCTCAAACATGCAAAATGGCTGTTATGGTCCTTTCACCTGCACAACCAATAGGTTCAAACCTGAATTTGTAAATGATCTGTCTTTGTTTAAGCCACTCAAAAGACCCGACTAATCTCTAACACACACACACACACACACACACACACACACACACAAATTGTTGGTTTGCTGTTGGTTTTAGATTGAAAAGTCTGCACGACTTTTCAATCTAAACCCTCTTTTTCTGTCTCTAAATCAGCCATGAGACATTTCTAAATTATACAGAAATGAAGTAATGTCGCACTTTAGTGAAATGGCACTAAAGCATCATCACTTCCCAGTGAGATGATCTCAGACAGCACATATTTCCATAAAATACACAGTATTACGCTGATTGTTTTTGGGAGTGGGTAGGAGCGTGGGCAGAGTTAACGTGCCAAGGAGCAAAGGGAGCCAAAGTAATGTGATTAAACGTAATTTAAAAAGTAATGGTGCTCTGAAGCAGACAAGCTCGATCAATCAAACTGACTGAATACGGAGAAGATGGTCAGTGTTCACATTTATTGGTGTACTTTGTGTTTTTTTTATACTTGAATAAATCAGTAAATTATCATATGTACAGACAGATGAGAACAGTCATTCAGTGAGACTTTTGCCAAACTCACATTGTCATCAGGCACAGTCATAACATGCTTTAAGCATGATACAAGCAGCATCATGCAATACAATAAAATAATTATTGTTTCATTCTCTTCATTTCATGGCACAGTTCCTGCAAAATGTCATGGCAATGGAGCTTTACTGGAAAACCAGCACAGAGAGATTTCAGGGGGAAATTACATCTTCAAGGAAAAGCTTCTGTCAAGAGAAATAATGAATATCAATACGATTCAATGAAGAGGACACAAATAAGGATACAAATCTATTGTTGCCAAAAAAGACAACAAAAAGGCTTTTAGGTTACAGCTGTTGAATATTAAACAGTGTCTAGTTTTGTATTTATTTATTTATTTATTTATTTCTGCAATGCATTTTTGGTATATGACTGATTTACTGTATGACAGTATAAAAAGGAGAATTAGACAAAGTGAATGTCAATGCTGACATCTACTGATCATTTTGTGAAGCTGCATTCATTGGTGTAATGCATAAATACAGTACAGTCAGTTATTTAAATTCAATCATAATAGCAAGAGCATTAACATAGAAAAGACATGCTGGACTTTTTGGTTTTTACTCAGTAAAAACAGTCAGCCTCATATTTCATTTTTTTCAGTTCAGTGCACATTCTGTTTAACTGCACAATCCAGAATAAATATATTTGTATGTTGCATATAGTCATAGTACTCTTGTTAATCTTGAGTACAAAAATTCGATTAAAGGTGAACAAATATTACATTTTGCCATTATATAATGTATAATGCATAATCCAAGCAAAATACTCACCAGGGAACTACATTTAGTTAAAGTATTAATTTTGTAAATCTCAAAGAATGACACTTAGCCCCTGGAAAATTTCCATCTGAAATCCCTGGGCAGGGGAATCAAGTAGTACAAAAACTAAATAAATAAATAAAATAATTAAATTAAATTAAGATATTACTAAAATGGAGGCTAAGCAAAAAGATTAAAAAAAAAAATTCTGTATTATACCAAAAAAATGCAAGTCTCCTCAATGAAGCTGATAGAGCTAATAAATTATTGTGCCCTTTTCCCTTCAGGGTGATCTACAGTCTGATTACTTGTTCCACAAAAATGAATATATATTATCTAAATTATATATTTTGCCTGTTCAGTTGCCTGATAAAAGCCAATCAGAAAAATAACATTCAAAATAAATATACAGTGCTGATGCATAAATAACTAACCAATGCAAATGATTCACACTCTGACTGTGGTGCAAACACGTCTCACTATTAAGGTGTTTGAGCGGGTCTGAATCAGAGTTATACAGACACGTCTGAGGTACAGTATCTTCTTGATTGTCTGACAGTGGAAGCACAATTTAAAAATCAAGATATAAAACTAAAACACATTTCAGTCAGGACAGAATTAAAGCTAATGCCCGACAATGAGGTGAAATCTTGGAGGATGCAAAAACATTGGATAAAAATAATAATAATAATGTACTTTCCTACTTTTGGAAAGGTAAAAATTGCAGTGTACTTAACAATTATGTTCCTTCAGCATCACCAGGAGGATTTTTCCTTCGACCCTCTTTTCCCTCTTCCAGCAAAGTTACAAAAGTTTCTGAACTTGAACTTGAGCTTTGAACATGATTCTCTTCCATCCCCGGTTAACAGAAACACTCTCGTTTCATAAAATGACTGTTTTAGTTTGCTAGTGAGTCCTTAGAGCTCATCGCTTAAGGCACAACCCATTAAAATGCTGCATTTCAAATCACATTTCTACGATCAGGGTCCAGATTTTGCTCTCGGGCACTAAAGGAGCTGTTACCCAACTGGTCTTGCTCATTAACAGATTCATCCATCTGCATTCCCAGCCATGGCCTCTTCCCTCCATTTTTCTTATCAAACTCTACGGTGATCTCAGCTAGAGTTTTGCCCTTCGTCTCTGGTAAGGAGATCCCCAGAAACACAGCAGACACCAAACACACAACCAAGAACGGAAGGAAACAGAAGTTTCCCAGATTGTTGACTGTGAAGGGGAATAACATTCCCACCAAGAAAAGGCTGAGCCACATACAGGAGCCGGCGATCATGTAGGCTGCAGGCCGGGCGCCCTGGTCAAAGATCTCAGCCGGTAAGATCCCCGTCACCCCTGCAGGGCCCATGCCAAAGCTTAGGATGTAGGCAAACACACATGCCATGCTGAGGTAAGGCATCCCCGTCACCCCTCGGCCCTGAAAGATGAGAGAGATGGTAAAAACCACCGCCCAGCAAGACAGGAGGCTGTACCCTCCCACCAAGAGGTATTTGCGGCCCACGCGTTCAATTAGAATATTACAAAGTATAGAGGCGGTGAATTCAGACGCCCCCGTGCCGATGGTGATATACTGGATTTGACTTGGTGTGGTCCCTGCTTTGAGGAAGATGTAGGAGGCGTAGAAGTAGATGGAGTCATTGCCGCACAGCATCATGGCACTACTGGCAGCCATGACCGTTCTGAGCTGGGATCGTAGGTCACGATTCTTAAACAAAGCCCAGGGCGTGGCAGCAGCTGCAGAGCCAGATGTAGAAGCTGATTTTTGCTGTTCTAGTTCCTGCAGCAACTCCTGCATCTCCAAGACAGGAACTTCACCACCACGGAACCTCCCAAGTGCCTGGATGCATGCTTCCTTGTCTCCACAGTCGATGAGCAGGTATCTGGGGCTTTCAGGAAACCACGGCAGGGTAAACACCTGGATGATCCCTGGCAAAGCATTACTAGCTAGCAAATAGGGCCATAGATGCTCCGCACCCAGCACCTCAGTGAGTCCCACCACCTGACCCAAGAAGATCCCAAAAGCCGTGAACACAGCCGAGGAGAAAGCCACGGCACCGCGGAGTTGTTTGGGGGCGCTCTCTCCAAAATACATCGGCTGGACGTTCATACTGACCCCTGAGTTGACCCCCACTAAAAACCGAGCGAGGATGATCATCTCATATGATCTGGCTGCTCTGCTCGTTAGCACAACAGCAGCACTAACAAACATGAAGGAGTTGTTTAGCAAAAGGGAGCGCTTTCTCCCAAATCTGACTGCCATAGGTCCTGCTAAGAGGGCCCCAAACAGACCCCCCAGCGAGAAAGCCGAGACGATGAAAGTCCATACCAGGGTCACCTGAGGGCTTTCCAGACCTGCGCCCCAGCGCTCCACGTAGGTATCATTGATGAAGCCCTGGATGTAGCTGGTGGGAGCGTTGATGATGGAGAGGTTGTAGCCATACTGGAAGGTTCCTCCTATGGCAGCAGAGATCACAGTCAGAGTGAGAGTGGTAACACTGCCTGCGGGTTTACCTGCGCGCTTCTGTTTTGGCTCAGCTTCACCTTCAGGCTTCATCTGCACGCCGGCTGCGTCCCTCTTTACCGGACACAGTTAGCCTCTGTAGCGTTATTAGCGGCTAGCGTCTTACACGGAAAATAACAGAAAGGTAGATTTTGCCTTCACGTGTAAACAGTATAATCCTGAGAGCTGCCAGACGAAGTTAGAATGAAGAGCAAATATATTTCGTGTTGAACCGGTTTACAAGCTGTTTAATACCCTCAGTTTAACCTGCCAGGCAATTCATGTCAGTTCTGTTACGCAAACAGCGTCACGTGGTCGTCCTGAACCAATGAAAAAACTACACAAAACTCAAAAACTGTCTGGTAAACTAAGAAAAATAATGATTATACTGATAAATGATTACTACTGTCAGCATGCCTTCAGTAAATCGTCCTTAGGTAATCCAAACGATATGTTTCTGTGAATCTTTTTTGCTACTGGGTAAACTTTTCAAGAACTGTGTGTTGTTTTAGCTGTTAATCTGTAAGCAGTGGTGTATGTTTTAGGGTGTATGTTTTAGGGACATCAGAAGCATAACGCCAACCTCATCAGCAAGACAACATTATTTTCCATGGCAGTCTATAATGATGAATGTAGCTGAAAAGATGCAATAGTTCAGGTGATACGATTTATTGATTTAAACAATGACATAATTTTTCAGCGCATTTCACTGTTTGTTACATTCATTTGCTATATTGTAAGCTTATAAAATTGTACAAATATTTACGTGAGAAAGCATTGCCATTTGTCCCGTCTCATTCAAGACTTAAGAAATTTTAATATCTCTTCAACAATATTACATTAATATTATAAGAATAATATAATGCACAATATACAATAATAATAGCCTTATGCGTGGATGCATATGTAGATGTCACCGAAAACACTGAAATCTATCTTTATACAGAGTTTCTGCCTCTTTTTGAGACTTAATAGAGTAACTTTTTTAAGACTGCCTGACAGTCCGCACTGAGGGAATAATGCACACGTATTGCACGTCTTTTGTTGTTTTTGTTTTTTGATTTTTTGTAGAACTTTATTGCACAAGTAAAAACACAGTTACATAAAATCAGGTTTAAAAAAAAAGTAAGTACAGCCAAAATAAAAGTACAGTGATGAAAAAAATAAATCTTAAGAAACATACAAGTAAACAAATAAATAAAACGGCATAAAAATGTAAAACTAAAATTTTGAGAAAAAACTTCATATCCGTGTTTGACGTCATCTCTCTGCGTCTACTCGCGCCTATATGTGGGAAGATGTAAGTTATCGTACATCATGCATATACGTACATTTAACGAATAAATAGAAGCACAGTGGAGCATATGTTTTGTTAGTAAAACCATGTTTCTGGTGTTTAAAATACTCCTGCATTTGATTATAGTAGCATAAATAGATAAGGATAGATAATACTTAATTGTCCCAGAGGTAAATGCTAATAAGTCAAGTAGCTAATGCTAACTTGGACTAGCATTGACTTGAATTAGCTGTTAACGGACTGTACTTGTATTTAGTGACGAGCTATAAAATGCCTGATATCAACTGAAATAACCTTATAATAAAGTCAAGTTTAATCGAGGGTGTATTGGATTGCGTTTGGGTCAATAATGTACCGCTAATTCACATTAAACTGTTTATGTGTTATTTATGATTTAATGTACAGATGTAATGGCGACGTCTGAGTATTACTTTGTCCAAAACAGTCATAACTTGATAATTACACAATGTTTTATAGACAGATATTAATTTCTTTTGATCATACTGTTAACTATGAATTTCAACATGAACTTACAAGTTGCAAAAGATCAAATACTCTTTCCAAACAGTGGATATTTGTTTTTGTCAAAGTGTCTGTCTTCAAGCCTGAATCTTGTACTTTAGTTTTTCTCTCTTCCACTGTCATCTGCTCCACCAGGGCACCGTCTCCGACAAAGAGGAAGGAGGATGACAAGAGCAAACAGCGAGGGAAGGAGAAGACAGGAGGCACAAAAGAAGGAGCGGACAAAGACCGAGGCCGAGAGAAGAACCGGACGCGGCGCAGTGCGTCCAGCGGGAGCAGCAGGTCAGAGGCTGGCTTTCCAAACTTAACAGCACATTCAGATAGGGTACATTCCAAAACCATTATTTCTTTACTCACTACTCCATCCTTGCGCAACCTGTAATCAATCCGCTCCATCATGATAAAGGACGTTCCTCCAGCTCCTTTAATTCTGCAAAGAGGCGTGTCTTTTTACCCCTTCATTGGAAATGTTACGGACGTCGTTTCAGATGATCTTCAGCAATAAGGACGTTTCATTTCTCTAAATATGCATTAGCTCAATTCCTCTGTCCTCACATGTTAATGTGGGAAAGACTGAGAAGCTAGAAGACACAAGTTAGGGAAATGAGGAGACAAGAAGCTGCATGCTGACAAGTTCTGTTTTACTTAAGTTTACCCTGCAATCAGTGGTTGAGAACAAAAAAGCCCAACTCCAATATTCATCATGATTGTAAGCTTGAGGTTTGTTTTTGATTATTTTAGTTCTTCTTTTTCCGTTAAGCTTTTCTTTTTGTGAGTGGGTACAGCATCATCTCCTTTAAACATTTGCAGAAACTGTCCACAGCTTGGCCAAAGCTGAAATGTGCCAAGTTAAGGTACTTCCTGTTTCATCATGTCTCATGGCCACAGGTTAATGGTTGTATGCAATTACACACAGCTCTGCTACTAATTTTCTACCTGTAGAAAATTAATCCAGCTTCTTTAGTTATGGCTGAGTTAATCCTAAGTATTTTCTCTGGCACAGAATGAACTCTTTAAGCCCCACGATGAGCCTGCTCAGTCATTCCTCATTCCTTCCTCATCCAGAAGCTTGTGTTTTGCAGGTCCAGCTCCAGCTCCAGCAGCAGCTCCGGCTCCAGCTCCGGCTCCTCCAGCGGCTCCAGCTCGTCTGGCTCCAGCCACTCCGGCTCCTCCAGCTCCCGCTCCTCTTCCTCTTCCTCCTCCTCCTCACCAAGCCCCAGTCGCCAGCGTCACAACAACAGACGACGCTCGCACTCCAAGTATGGCGTGATGCGATCATAGGATACTATGAAAGAGCTAAACAGGAAATCGTACTGTTACAGCATCCAGAGTGTTGCAGATCTTCTGCACTGTTGCTGCTAAATTCCAAAGTTTTGATCCACTGTTGGATGTAAAAATTAAAGTTGAAGTTGCAACTCTTTGATCATCAGAGAGTTTCTACTTATTTTTCTCTGCTAATTTTTCTGGGTAAATGCATCCTATGAACAAATAAAATATTAAATGTAATGTTAATGCCATGTAGGTCAAAGTCAACAAAGAAGGATGACAGGGATCGACGACGCAGGAGCCCTACCCCCAAGCCCACCAAGGTCTACCTGGGCCGCCTGACCAGAAACGTCATCAAGGTGCGTTTGAAGACCTGCAGAACAACGAGGACTTGATGATTTAGATGAGGCGCTGACTAATCTCACATTTTGCCTTTGCAGGAGCACATCCAGGAGATCTTCTCCACCTACGGCAAGATCAAGATGATAGAAATGCCCATGAACCGTGTCCACCCTCACCTGTCTAAGGGATACGCGTACGTGGAGTTTGAGACACCTGAGGAGGCAGAGAAAGCGTTGAAGCACATGGACGGAGGTTTGTAAGGTTGGAGGAACTTGAACATGGTGGATGGACGGAGAACAGTTTGTAGAATGTAACATTTGTGTTTTCAGGTCAGATTGATGGACAGGAGATCACAGTCACAGCTGTGCTGACTCCCACAGTGCGCCCTCCTCCCCGCAGACTCTCCCCTCCCCGCAGGATGCCCCCTCCACCCCCGATGTGGCGACGCACTCCACCTCGAATGAGGAGAAGGTGCGTGGTGTTGCATGAAGTGCTGCTACCTGAAATATTGCAGCAAATCATGCTGGTAACAACTCTCGCTTTTTCACTTCCATCATTTTCTCTTTCTGTCGCCTCTCCCAGGTCTCGGTCTCCACGGCGACGCTCTCCAATACGTCGCAGGTCTCGATCACCTGGCCGCCGTCGTCACCGGTCGCGATCCAGTTCTAACTCCTCCCGCTAGTAAGCGAGCTCCTTTGTTAGCGTCTTTGCTAGCTCCTCCCCGTGGATTTCCTCCTTTAATGTGGTCGTTTGATCTGTTTGATCAACCACAAAGTAAAGAAATAAACTTAGTTTTAGGGCAACTGAACTTAACCTTTGAATCATTCGTGTGTCCCAGATGGAGTATTTGAGTCAGTATGTGCAAACTTTAACTGTTGGTTTGTTACTTTGCAGAGTTAAAAAAAAAAATGTGTCAGAAACTAAAACAGGTTCTAATTCATCTTTCAGAAAATCAACTTTCACTTCTTTTTGCACAAAGTTTCAGTGCCGGATGGTCCTGGTGTTTGTGTTCTCGTTATAAACAGCTGGTTTTAAAATGTGACATCACTTCCTGTCATTCAGAAACCCACAGTGACTCTGCTGCAAACATCAGAAGCACCTGCCTGTAAAATAAAATTCCAGTTTGGTGAAAGCCATCATTTTATTTTTATTGAGACTGACGTCACAGTTGAATCGAGTCATTTTTTTAGTCTTTTTACCGACACATCAACGATATTCACTGATATTTAAAGAGCAACGTGACACCAAATCTAACTTTTTGAGTTATTAATTTCTATGTGAAGCCACTTAATAATGCATCAGTTCATTCTACTGCGATTCTCAGATGTTGATTATAAAAGTTGTGATTTTCCTTTTTTCCACCCACAGTCACAGCTAAACTTCCCTCCAGATCTCAAAACAAGCAAAAACGATCATCGCTATGTGCTCCACAGCCCTGAAGTGCACGCCCCTGTCACTGTCACGTTAATGTCGGCCACGCCTCTCTATCAAAAATACTTTCAAAAACTGCTTTCAAACCCTGAAAAAAGGGTTTGAAAGCATTTTGTGAATATGTGAAGGTCAAAGGTGAAGCTAAACGGAAGTTTAAGTTGCTCTTTAAGTATTTCCTGCTTTTTGATGGGAATTCTTTTGAATGTCGGTCTAAACAATGACTCTAACGTTAGGACGAGTCCCGAGCATCTCTAGTAATAAAAGGTAAGGAACAGCCAATCACAGAGCTCCAGACTGCTTTGATGTGACTGTAAAAACTAAAGGCAGCTACTAAATGAAAAATAAACTTCCTGTCAGGAGGTGTGCCAACTTTAAAGGACCATACCACCCATTTTGCATGTTTGAGCCTAATATATTCATTTTTCATACATGTTACATTACTGACAATCATTTCCCAAAGGATAAAACTGTATTTCAGCTTTCCTGATCTTTTGCAAAACCTCTTAATCTNCGGTCCTTTAAATTTTTCCATAAATGCAGGTCTTCTTTTGGGACTATATTCCCCGGTGGAGGCATGGAGTATGAATATTAGGCTCAAACATGCAAAATGGTCAGTATGGTCCTTTAACGTTGCAAAGTCTTTTCTAGGAAACATCACTTCCATCTCTGCTGTATGTCTGGAATCCTTTTATCCAAGCGTTTGTATTTTTAGAAAGTGTGGGAATGAAAGTTCCTGGTGATGCTTTTGTTTTTATGGCTGGTTTGTGATAAAATGTGCTGACAATAAATTTGATGCTTTGACGTCTGATAAGTTTTGTCTCTTATAGAACATGACATCATCAAACACTATTACTGCACAGCAATGTTAATACTGATGATGCGTTCAGGTCACGTGATAGCGGGAGTCTGTCTCTCTCTCTCTCTCATCCATGTTGAATAAAACATCCATGTTTCATTCCACTCCAGTCTGTCAGGATAAGAAAATTGAGAATAAATGAATTTCCTGTATTATGGAACTGTTACATTTCTGTGGATTAACCTGTTGAATGTTTCTCCCCAGAGAGGAATATGCTGCCCAAACCTCTGAAAGCCCTCAACACACACACACACACACACACACACACACACACACACACGAAAGTGACAGTTCATTACAACACTACTTTCCCTTATGTAACATACATTAAATATATAAGCTGTTCGATGGGACATTAAAGATTCATTAAATATATGGAGGTTTAGCAAACAGTAATAAAACGAACTTATATGAAGACGAATGACTTTGATGGATTTGTATGAGGGGACAAAGTCTTAAGGATTCATTAAAAATCTGGAAGTTGAAAGAATAATAAAGCAATATTGTTTATAGAAATGATGTACTTTTATGGGTGATATTTATGTTGATAAAGCAGCAGTGTCTTCAGCCACATCATTTACTAATTCAACATCCAAAATCTGAGTCCTTCAGTTTAAATAAATGAGTCCAAAAATTCAGTTTTACAGAACATTTTTCAGCAAAATGTGTCCTGTGACATTTTTGGAGTGTTTAAGTGCATTTAAGAGCTTTTAAAAGACCATACCATCCATTTCGCATGTTTGAGTATAATATATTAAATTTTCATACGTTACATTACTGAGAATCATTTCCCAAAGGATAAAACCGTATTTCAGCTTTCCTGATATTTTGCAAAATCTCTTAATCTTTCAAAATCAAATATTCAAGTGATACACCCACCTTAAAAATCCATGTTTCTCCTGCTAATAGTTACACAGCCTTATGAAGTCACGGTCCTTTAAATTTTTCCATAAACGCAGGTCTTCTTTTGGGACTATATTCCCCGGTGGAGGCATACATTCACTCCACGCTTTTTATTGAGCTTAAACACTAAAATTACATAACTTCTAAAAAAACCTGAATACACGTCTTGTTGGTGATGATGGATTACCTATCCCAAGAACGTTTACAGTATCAACAAGTTGATTTTAATAGCAGAATGAACTGAAACCAATGGAGGTCTGGAAGGTAGGAAAAACATTTTTAATTCACCGTTCCAGTAGTATGCTTTGGGAAATGATTGTCAGTAATGTTACATGTATGAAAATTAAATATATTATACTCAAACATGCGAAATGGGTGGTATGGTCCTTTAAGAGTCCAATAGGAATCTTTGTACGTATTGGAGATGAATCCAGAAATAATATGTTTATTCTCTTTATGTTAGTATATTATTAGAAAAAGAAAATTTGCTGATGTTAGTTCGGCTGTATGTTTTTGCTTTTTTTTATGAAGGAAAAAAGGCACAAAAAAAAAAAAATGNAAAAAAAAAAAAATGTGGAGCTCCCAGCATGAGACAAATGAATGAATTTATTTTGAGTAAATCTTTACATAGTTTAGTTATAAAGAAAATATTTATTGACATGTCAAAACAGCATTTCCATATATTATTCTATACATGTACCTTTATATATATATATATATATATATATATACACACAGTATTCCTAAAATAAAGTCAGACTTTGAGCTCTGTTGAGTCTCACACTGAAGCCAACTCGTTTTTGGCTGGTTATGAGTTTGATTCCTTTCGGAAAATGAGTGTTGAACCACTTCAGACCTGCAGAAAACCGATTTTCAGAAACACACAGTGACTTCAAATGAGATTTTGGTGTAAGAAGAAGAACGATGATGAAAATCAGCATTCAGGTCTCTGAAGTCTTCAGAACGCTCTTTGCCTTTGTGGGATGCGTGTTATGTTTTTTCCCATCAGTGGCTGGAAGTCTGCACGTGATGATGGAATCAGGGCTTACAGTCCGTTTTTGCAGGACCGGGAAGAGGATCCATCAGGTCCCTGAATCCCAGTTTCTCCAGAGGCTCTTTGGCCATCAGCTGACTGACAACACAAGAAACAACAAGACAGCATAAAGGTTAATAAAGTCATTAAATCAGACTTTTTGCCAGTTTAGATACATGGATATTGTCGACACCAATCCAAACTGGAGATCATCCAACTTTGGGGCTCTCACTTATCCATCCGGCATTCCAGGTAATCTTTGGACTGCAGGCGACACTTTGAGTTATCGAAGCTGTTTTCTCTCAGACAAATCATGAACTTCTCCTTAAAGGCTTTACACTCTCCTGAAAAATAAAAAATAAAAAAAATCACCCATAATCACAGAAAGCTCCTCATATTTCTGATGGTGCTGAAGTTCATATTTGAAGCAGGAGAGTTTGCAGAAGCTTTATCTCAAAACTAACTGATATCAGTTAGTTTTGATATGTGTGATTTGTCAATATGTGTGCTTGCCAAAGGCAGCACACATATTGTTATGCTGTTTTGCAAACTTCCTGACAGTTTGGCACGTAATTGCACCCAGCCTCATTTATCATACATCAAAATGTGCGTCCTGATACAGAGAAGTGTGCTGCATCTTTTCTTACTGATCCGACTAGCAGCTTTCATAAAAATCACGAAAAACTGGCCGATTTTTTCCTTAGAGAATGAATGGAGAGCTATTTCAAGTATTTTTAACTCAGAAATTATAAGAGCTGCAGCAACAAAACTTAGCAGATAGATTCATAGTGTCACCCTCTATATACAAAAATATAATTACACACATTGGCCTGATGGTGGCGCTGTAATAACCATTTTCTCATTTTGTCTTATAACTTTTGACTGGTGTGTCCTACATTCAAAATTCTTTTTTTCTTGTATTCCTTGGATTGAGAGGCAGCCATTCATATAGACCACGCCCATTTCGACCTTAATAAATTTTCTGTCATTTTAATTTTTTTTGTTTTTCCAAAACAGTTTTTTCATAGCTACTCCTACATTTTAGCTCAACTGACACAAACTTTGTGGGAGGTACAGAAACAGACCTAGCAGACACGCACATGGGTGTGCACGCGTGGCGAAGTCCCACAGGAGGCAAACACACATTATATCTCCTTTAGGAAATGTACAGCTCTGGTTGTCGTTATTTTCTTTCTGATATATCGTCAGATCCATGTTAGCATGACTTAGCCTCATCCAGAAGCAGAACAATTGTGTGAAACGTACCGAAATGATCCAGAGGAAAAGCTCCTTTATCCGGAGGTCGAGGCTTAAAACTCTTAGAGCCGAAATTCATGGCGGTGGACATGTTTGCCTTTTAAAAACTCTCATTAAAGAAGTATAAAAGTCACGCTGCTGTCACCGTACGTGACCCTGCTGTCGCCTACATATGACGTTTTATTTTGAGGCCGGCTTGTAGACAGGCATGAGTAATCGATTGGATCGCATCGTTCGGATGGATCAGCTGTTTGTCTTCACACAGAAAACGCACTGTAATCAAATATATATATGAATTGATTATTAATCTCAGCTGTTTTGTACATTAGGCTATTTGTTAGTTATGAGCTTACAGATTTGTATTTCATATGACAATAGAAAAATCTAATTAAACAGAACCAGATGATGAGAGGAATCAGTAAATAGTGAAATTCTACAAAATTATGACTAAAACTTCTACACAAATTCTACTAAAATATGAGAAGCAATGAGATGAGGAATACTTTGTTTCGTTTTCTTCATCTCATTGTTTCTCATATTTTAGTTTCATATTTTATGTTTTTACCACGTGAATATCTTCAATTTATTGCCAGATGCTTAATTTTAAAGAAACAATATATTCAAAAATGTAAATTTGGAATTATTTTTTATTTGTATGTGATGTTTGGATTTCTGTTTAGCTGCTCAGCTCTTTAAAAATATACTGTATATTTTTAGAACTACAGCCTACTGGCACAATATTAGATTAAAAAATAAAAATAAGTTGACTATTATAAAATAAAAGCCATGTAATGGTACAGTAGGATATACAAATATAATATAAATCTCCATAAACAATTTGTATTAGCGATATAAGAACAATAAAGGGATTAATGTTTGATTTGAACACTGTGGAAATATTATTAATAAATTAAATTAATAATTAAAATTAATAAATTATTAACCTATGATTAATTACAACCAGTTTATAAGTTGTATGAGTAAAAATTGGTTGTATTCACATAAACCACCACTGGGCGACTCAGATCCACAGCATACTGAACAGAGGAGGAGGAGGAGGAGGAGGAGGAGGAGGAGATGATGATGATAACGTATAGGCGTCATTATGTAGTCAGCAGTAATAGAACTATCAGAGAGAGAGAGAGAGAGAGAGAGAGAGATTTCCTGGCTCAGATCGTTCAGTCTGGTCTGGTTCAGTCTTTCTTTCAGCGCCTGTAGGTGACAGGTGGAGGTGATCGGCGCTCTGTCGGATGTTCTTGCTCGGGTTCTCCACCCGGCTGAGGCTGCTGGACGGATAAAGTCACCATGGCGCAGGAACCGGAGAGGAACAACCGGCTCCTGCAGGACGAGCTGGTCAGACCGGGCAACGACACATGCGCGGACTGCGGCAATCCAGGTAAGAAGCTGCAAGCAAAGCCCGGCGGGCTGTGATCTGATGCTGATGTCAGCCGAGCATGGAGCTATGAACTGGAATAATCCGACTTCCTGCTGGACTCATCTGATCCGGGATTTGACGCGAGAATTCTGCCTAAAAAGGCGTTTTTAGTGGCTGTGGAGTGAGAAGGGATGGACTCTGAACCTGACATGAGCCACAAATCCATAAAACACCCTGACATGGTGTGTTTAAGACATGTCAGTGTGTGTGTGTGTGTGTGTGTGTGTGTGTGTGTGGTCATGTTATTCTCCACAGTCAGCAATCTCCATTTGGTGTGTGTGTGTGTGTGTGTGTGTGTTTTCACATCCGGAGCACGATGAAACGATTTCAGATTTGTGCATTTCATGGCTTTATTCCTTTCCTCATCTTTCCATCTTCTCTCTCTTTCCTCACCTCCTCCTCCTCCTCCTCCTTTTCTCCTCACCTTCCATCCTCATCCCCTCTTCCTCCCTCCTCCTTTCTCCTCACTGTAATGGTAAGAAACCAGAGAGTGTGTGTGGAGGCTCCAGTTTGGGCTGAGCGCCCGGCGTTTGGAGGCGAGCCCGGCAGGATTCCTGCTCCTCGCCGTGGTTACGGGCCGGAGCTGCTTTGGAGCTGCTGATGCTTTTGCAAATTAAGATGTGTTTGACGCTTGAAGAGGGATTTGTACTTTCAGCACTGCTGCATGAAAGCGTTTCCCTGAGCTTTTCTAGATATTTGGTACCTCTGACACCCAAAAGCTGCTTTTAGCTGCAGATCTTTGGGGAAAATTGGCAAAAATGACTGACATCGCAGAATCACTGGGATGCGTTTAAATGTCCTCTGCTGTGCCTGTTATTCATTTTTACCAGAGATGTTCACCACTTTTCTGCAAATTATACAGTCTGTGTGTGTGAAGCGCATTTTACTATCCACATAATGGATAGTAAAATGTGACAGAGGATCCCAAATCTCAGCTGGAGAAGCAACGGCATCACTTTGCTGAAAAGTGGTGGGGACATAAGGGCTCAGATGAAAAAAGCTTTTTTAAATGGTCTTCAACATGTGTGATTTTAGGCAATGTAACAGGGGGTTGGTATGAGGTCAGAGTAGATAATTAGGGCAGGAAAAACATTGCATAACAGCACATCAAAAGGGCATAGCCTAGGCTACTAGAGTCAACAATATGAAAATAATCAGCATAAAACGCACAGCAACGTCGGCCGCACAAGTAACAGTCATCCATATGCATCACATCACAGCTGCAGCAGCATGTCAATCAAACAACGCCAATAAAGCAGCAGTGCATGTCAGTCAGCCCAGCATTGACAATACATCCAATATACTGCCATAAAATATGACAAAATAGGGAAAAAAACCAATAGAAATTAGACATGGAAATAGAAAGCACATGTATCTATTATAATTGTAATTTGTTGGTGCAGGCCATTTTTCAGAACAATTTTAAGAAGTTATGCTTTTAAAAAGTGATGGGCACAAAATTGGCCATTTCAGAAAGTGATGGGGACATGTCCTCAGCGTCCCCGGTGTAAACGACACCTATGTGGAAAAGTGACTCAGATGCATTTTGAACTACAAATGCAAGTGGAGCAGCTTGGTGGTCGAGAGCCGATCTCTTTGGTTGAATCTTTTAAATTCTCCACCTGGATGAGTGTGAAGCTGTAGTTTTAATCTTACAGAGTTTAATTTAAATTGGCAGAGTGTCATCAGACCTTTTTTGTCTACTGCTTTGTCACCTTCTACATTTGATGAAATGCCTAGAAACCAGAAATGAACTGTTAGAATTCCCAAATCATGATTAACCCCCCCAAAACCAGATCAGGAATTCCCTGGATCATAACTCCGATCCCATAATGGTCAAAATATGAATTATTGATGCTGCTTTGTGGACTCGGTGCCAGTGGGGATGAGATCGTATCTCAGTGGCTGTTTCAGTCAAAGAGAAGAGTTTCATTACAGCTCAAAACACCACAAACCATCAGAGATGCATTGGTGAGTGCACGGCCTTAATTCTAATGTATATTACCCCCCAGCAGAANCCCCCCCCCCCAATATACTGATATAAAAAGTATAAATTAAAAAAATTGCTATGCTATGACAAGAAACTATGCTCTGTCATCCAAAATACTTATTAGCAAATGTAATCATAACTAAACTTAAATTGCCATTATAATTACTACCTGATCTAGTATTATAGTGGTTTATGTTACGTTATGAATTCTTCATGTTCAGAGACTTTATGTTGTAATATTAAGTTGTAATATTTCTGTTTAGCAGTAATATTACAACTTATATTACATTATATAATAACTCGATGTCTCTGTATGTCATGATGTTTCATGATGTCTAGTCCATGTTAAGTGTATTTACAGCGGTAAAGACTCATTTCAGTAATTAACATTAGCCTGCCCTGTTCAGAAATTAGCCTTGCTAAGTGTTAAGCTAACTGGCTGGCCTAGCTAGCTAGCTAGAGGCTGAGAGGAGTTTTAGTGCCCTCACATGGCTTAGATCATCGATGAATGTGGCTGTATGACACGTCCACCAGGAGAAACTGGACAGACTGGACCTTAAGGAAGACGTCAGTCTTTTATCGCTGTCAACGATAAGCGCAAAAAGGCCTTTGGATCCTTTGGTTGAAGAATGGCAAGTTAAAACTCGTGTCATTGCCTGGAGAGGAGAGGAGAAGATATGACTGGAGAGCATCAACAAAAATATATATGTACATATATATATATATATTTTAAGTTTTCAAATTTTGAAATTTTTTTTTTTTTGNCCCCCCCCCCCAACGTTGACACCATGGCTACGGCCTTGGTTGAGTAGGTGGGTGGGGGAGCAGGTGTGGTCAGTTCAGGTATTATGGGCTCAAAGATATGGACTGTAGGACTCTTCTTAAATTTAGAAAACCAATAGAGGCTGAAGAGCAATATGGCCGCCGCATTACATCACCTGAAATCCCTCCAAAGCCTCCACTTCCCCACAGCGACCCGGCTGTCCTCCTCACCTTCTCTCACCTCCTCATCAGCCATGAAATATGCATCGAGCAGACAGGAAGCCTGGAGGGAGCGTCAGAAGTCACAGACAGGCTGTGCTTCCTGCTTCTCGTGCATTTTTTATGCTCAGTCATTCCTCCTTACCTTGGCATTTTTTTGGGGTCTGAGCTGAGACGCTGAGTTTCTCTGGAGCTCAGCACCGTTGTGGTTCTGACCTTTGCTAAGGACGCACAAATGAGTTGTTCCCTCCAGGGGAAAGCCTCAGCAGCCTTCTGTGGAAAAGTCTTTGTAAATCTGATGAGAAAGGAGAAGGTTTCCATCTAAAATTTGCAGCCGGTTATGTTTTTTTTAACCTTTATTTGAGGAAAAGGTGAGAAAACAAAGCTGCCATCATCGTGAGAGGTGCAGCACGAAGAAATGAAAGCGCCGCTGTAAATGCGTTTGCTGTGTCGCACGTTTTACCGAAAAAAATTCCAAGTCTGGCTCTTTTATTCTCCTGTCGTTTGGAGAGGTTTTGCTTTGCTGTACCTGCGTAAGTTTGACAGCTTGACTTGACAGAGTGAATGATGACATTACATGAATGTATATTTCATCCAGTGAATCCAATGGATGAATGGATCCAATGAAAAACTTGACCTCCGACACGGAAAAGTGCAATGGAACGCTTATTTAACTCGCCCAGTCAGAAACCTGGGCAAGATAAAACGTCATTATTACCCATTGCATCATTTGTAGTCGATAAAAAAATTGCTGTTTTTTTTTCAGCAAATTCTCTTTGCTAATAACGTAGAAATAATTCATGTGGATTTTCTGTCGATGTTTATTCAGACTTATGCACATATGAACTTGCTGTGGCGTCCGTGTTTTTCCGAGCAGAAGCACCGGAAGGCTTTTAGATCAGAAGTTGGGAGAATGGACTTGGAACGTTGGGATTTCTGAGCCCAGCAGCAGGCCAGGCGTCACGGGATTCAGCCGGCAAAGTCAGGAGAAGCTGAAACCAGCAAACAAAAAAAAAAAAATCNAAAAAAAAAAAAATCAAATCCGAGAAGTTTACACATGCAGCCAAACATAACACTTATCTATCACCCACTCCTCATCTCTCCCTCTCTCCCTCTTTTCTTTTGTTCTCTTTATCTCTCTCCTTGTATTTCTGTCTTGCTCTCAAATGAATACTCAGACATCTCAGTATGTTTGGGTGGAGAGGAGAGGTCAGTTGGGAAAAGGTGAGGATGATGATGATGAGGTCCTTTAAATCAAGGTCAAAGTTCAAATTGTGTAAGTAAAGGTCAAAGTTCAAATTGAAACATCTGATTTAACGTTAGATGTTTCAGATGTTAATACTCAGATGAATTAATGAGTATTAATTCATCTGAGATGAATTGCTGTATATACTCGTGTATCAGCTGACCTCTGATTTTGACCTGTAAATTTAGCTTTTTAAAGAAACTCGTCTATAAGCTGACCCCCGGATGTTGTTCCATCAGTTTATTTGTTTATCAAATTACCTGTTTTTCTGGGTATTGTCATAGTATTCCTGTGATTTTCTGAAAATAATCCACGTACCGGTAAACATGATATTTATTTCAGCAGCTGATTACTGTAACTGACCAATCACAACAGCGCTTACTGGCCACTGCAAAATGTGCTGATAAGATATTTAGTCAGGAAATATCTCATTCTAAGGTATGATTTAAACTGTTTCCATGGGTAGTGGTAATGGTAGTATTTCCACACCTGGAAATTTCCTTCTCTGGGATCAAATCTGAATTTCTCGTGTATAAGCCGACCCCTGATTTACTTTGTGAAATTTGGTCATAAAAACTCAGCTTATACTCAAGTACATATGGTAATACTCAGATGTAAGTTACATATTCAGATGTAACTTACTGTTTAAAAAAATATCCACACTTGTAAAAAACTTGATTTGTGAGGATGTTTTAGAAATCCTTGCTGATTCTTGTCTGGAGAATTGGGACGTTATATGACGCCCAGGTCAAACCGAAAGGAATCAAACGTACAGAGGATAACGAGACAATCTGAGACGTCAAAACCTCATCCAGCTTCTCAAACGCTTTGCGAATCTCTGCAGACTGATGCGTTCACACACAGACATATAAATCAACTTGTGCAGATGCAGGAAAGTGCCTGTGAGTGTGTGCAGACACACACACGGCCATTGTATATTTACATTTACCCTGCTTCTGCCTGCAGTACCACCACAAACAGCCTTTCTGCAGCCGTCTCTCTCAAAGCTCTGCTGTCTCAACATCCAACAAGGAACCAGGCTGAACTCCTGCAAAATCAGGTTTAAAAAAAAAAATCAATTCTTCCAGGAGAAAGAGTCAAACTGCGCTGGTGCTTTATCAAACATGCATCAAACACGTGGTCACACTGAGTTTGACACTTCCTGTTCACTATGGCTGTGCATCTGTTTTCACAGTCATCCTGTTGAGAAAGGGACTGTACATGTGGAGGAGGAAGCCCTGTGTGTGTGTGTGTGTGTGTGTGTGTGTGTGTGTGTGTGTGTGTGTNTGTGTGTGTGTGGTCAGTCGTGCGGCCACAGTAATCTGTATGAGTGCTCGTCTGCGTCTCTGCGCTCTGACTCAGACAGCGATGACCTCATCTCTTAACGGCTGATGGTGTGTTTTTGTGTCAACAGGGGTGTTCTGGGTGTGTGTGTAAATGTGTGTGTGTGTGTACATGTGGGGTGGAGGAGAAACTGTGCATGCGTGTGGGTGTTGGTGGCAAAACAGACAAGATATTTGATTCCTTTGCATCAAAGCAGAATCTCATCAGGATGAGGAACCAACACTGTTCATCCTTCCCTCCTTCCTCTCTCCATCTCCTTCCCTCCCTTCTTCTCCTCTTCCATCACTTCATTCTCCTCATCTCTAACCTGACTCCCACCTCTGCTCCCAGCAACAGGACAGAGTCAGGATGGACGTCTCCATCTTTGTTTTCTCCAACTCCAACAGTATTTTTGCTTCTTTCCTCCTGCTCGCTGCTTTAGCTCATATGACTCCCATGAGCATTAAACACTCTCACTGAGTGCAGTGTGTGTGTGTGTGTGTGTGTGTGTGTGTGTGTGTGTNGAGAGAGAGAGAGAGAGAGAGAGAGAGAGAGAGAGAGAGAGAAATGGCTGCCACAGATGAGTGAGTGTGAGCATCGGGCATTTGTTGTCTGTAGCCCTGCACATGCTAAACATGCTAAACGTGTGCATATATATGAACTGTGCAAAATACAATATATAAAGAAAATATATTCACACACTATGTCTTTAAATATTACAAAAAAAAGTCACTGCAAGTTGGGAATTAATGTTGCCTCCTGGTTTTGCTGAGTTTATATTAGATCAGACATTTAAGGTGTTTTTAAAGGACCACACCGTCCATTTTGCATGTTTGAGCCTAACATACTGTATTTAATGTTCATACATGTTACGTTACTGACAATCATTTCCCCAAGGACAAAACCGTATTTCAGCTTTCCTGATATTTTGCTAAATCTCTTAATCTTTCAAAATCAAATATTCAAGTGATACACCCACCTTAAAAATCCATGTTTCTCCTGCTAATAGTTACACAGCCTTATGAAGTCACGGTCCTTTAAATTTTTCCATAAACACAGGTCTTCTTTTGGGACTATATTCCCTGGTGGAGGCATACATTCACTCCACACTTTTTATTGAGCTTAAACACTAAAATTACGAATCTTCAAAGGAAAAAAAGAAAAAAACAAAACCTGAATACACGTCTTGTTGGTGATGATGGATTACCTATCCCAAGAACGTTTCAAGTATCAACAAGTTGATTTTAATAGCAGAATGAACTGAAACCAATGGAGGTCTGGAAGGTAGGAAAAACATTTTTAATTCACCGTTCCAGTAGTATGCTTTGGGAAATGATTGTCAGTAACGTTACATGTATGAAAATTGAATATATTAGACTCAAACATGCAAAATGGTCGGTATGGTCCTTTAACTTTTGAATCAGATTCTGATACGTTTTGATTCTTGAATCGTTTGATCAGGTCTGATCAGAGAAAGTTGCACTTTGCTGCAAGATGCATTCTGCAGTTTGGCGTTAATCAGCTCCTACAGCAGGAAATGACCTTTAACCTGTAAATTAGAAAACATTTCTGTATTTAATAGTGAGCAGCTTTTTGTCATTTACGTTTCCACTGAGTTTACAGATTATCTCTACCTTAGTGCAGCTCTTCCTCTCTGAAATGTTTTTAGAGCTAAATCTTTCTCTCTTTCTTCCACTTTCTCACTATATTCTCTCTCTCTCTGTCTCACATTGGCTCTCTTGGACTTGGCGGCTTAATTAGCATGAGAGAATCAGAGTCTGCGTGTGATTGCGTGTGATTGCGTGTGATTACGTGACTCAGATGTGACTCAGACGTGACTGGTTAAATGCTGTGTCACGCTGCAGAGTCAAACCTGGCTTTGTTTTCTGCTCTCTGAATGCTAATTAGCATGTTAGCTTCAAGTGTGTGTGTTTAATCTGCGTTCATGCGTTGGTGTGTACTAGCATATGCTTTGTTTAGAGGTGATACGCAGGTGTGTGTGTGTGTGTGTGTGTGTGTGTGTGTGCCATAATGTATGTACAGTGTATGTATATCCATGTGCATATATGTTTAATTTTCACTATTATTTAGAAAAATAGTGCAAGAGTGTCTAAAATACAGTGAAAGTAAATGTATGTGCATTTAGCTCTTCATCTGTGTGTGTGTGTGTGTGCGTGCGTGTCTGTGTGTGTGTGTGTGCATGTGACTAACCTGATAACTACCTAAGTCTGTTTCCTGTCAGTAAAATAAGATTTCCCCAAAAATCATATTTTGCTATTTTAGCTGCTGTCCAGTCCTTTGAGTCGGAACACACACACACACACACACACACACACACACACACACACACACACACACTTTATCTGCTTAATTTACCTCTTAGTCGTTTAGTCGTGCCGCCATCAGCACTTTCAGTATTTACAGCCTGAACCTTGAGCTGTTCTCTTTGTTGCAGGACTTTTATGATGTCTGTCTCTCTCTCTCTCTCTCTCTCTCTCTCTCTCTCTCTCTCTCTCTCTCTCTCTCCCTCCCTTGCCCTGCAGAGCCGGACTGGACGTCTCTGACTCTGGGCGTCTTTGTGTGTCAGGCGTGCTCGCTGCTTCATCGCAGCATTCCTCACATCAGCCGTCTCAAGCCTGTGCAAGACACGTGGGACGCCAGCGAGGTGGAGGTACGCCATGATGCAACACAGAGCCCCACGTCCACAGCATGTCCACGTCCACAGCATGTCCACATCCACATCATGTGGGTGTCCACATCATGTCCACAGCATATCCACATCCACAGCATGTCCATCCGCATCATGTCCACATCTGCATCATGTCAACAGCATGTCCACGTCCACAGCATGTCCACAACCACATCATGTCCATGTCCACAGCATGTCCACATCTCCATGACTCATATCACAATTTCCACCTGAGACATTCCCATATTTCCTGGTGTCTGTCATTCCAGTGGAATCACTTAGGGGACATTTTCTGACCAATAGGAAAGCAGAGTGGCTGCTGATGATGCAGATTATCTCTTAATGAGTTTTGTTTTGTTGAAGAACTCATTGAAATGAAAATCTTTATGTTTAAAATCTCGCTTCCACTTTGACGATCAATTAGATCAATGATCAATTAGATCAATTAGATCAATGATCAATTAGATCAATGATCAATTAGATCAATTAGATCAATGATCAATTAGATCAATGATCAGTTAGGAAGTAGGACTTTTTAAAGGTGCATCAGCCTCATTTAATCCTGACAGCGATCATGCAGAACATCGTCTTTGTATAAGAAAATGAATCCTTATTAGCTGCAGGCGACTGCTCTTCCTCTGAGCGTGACCTTTGACCTCCCTGTGGAGCGGCGCAAGTAAAAGCAGGATTTCATTACAGGGATCAATAAAGTGTTATTCCATTAGAAACCCGGTCGACTTTACATCCTGACAGTTTTCTCCGTGTAGAAAAAGATGTAAGTATAAATACGCTGAGTGACAGGATGTATCTGCGTGCAGCAACACGGAGTCTGAGGTTTATGCTGAAGGATCATAAAGGATCATAAAGGATCATAAAGGATCATAAAGGATGGTATGGATGTGTTCAGCATGTAAATAAGCAGCTTCTTTCTTTCAGTTAATGGCGGCTATGGGAAACAGTGCAGCCAAGGCAAAGTACGAGCAGAAGGTTCCGGCGTTCTACTACAGACCCACACACACCGACTGCAAGTAAGTCACTTTGTGTTGATTTATGACAGAGTAACACTGAGAGGTGCAGCTTTTAGCTCCTCCCACACATCTACAGGTAAATGCTCGGTTATGAAGGCACGGTTGTTTTTAATTTCTCCATAAAAGCTGTCTTCTCCTCAGACTTTATTTCCATGCTGTGGGTTAAAAAAAAATTACTTCAACAAAAACCCAAACAGACATGTTGCTTGTTGTGATGGATTATTTATCTCTACACGTTGATTTTTATGTCATACTGGAATGAACTAAAGCCAGTGCCTAGTCTGGAAGGTAGGAACAACAATTCTAATAATTTACTGCCGACATACTATACTTTTGGGAAATAGTTGTCAGTAATGTAACATGTATATGGATTGTATATATTGGGCTCAAAAGTACACGATCACTGGTATCATCCCTTTAAAGGACCATACCACCCATTTTTCATGTTTGAGCCTAATATATTCAGTTTTCATACATGTTACGTTACTGACAATCATTTCCCAAAGGATATAACTGTACTTCAGCTTTCCTGATATTTTGCAAAATCTCTTAATCTTTCAAAATCAAATATTCAAGTGATACACCCACCTTAAAAATCCATGTTTCTCCTGCTAATAGTTACACAGCCTTATGAAGTCACGGTCCTTTAAATTTTTCCATAAACGCAGGTCTTCTTTTGGGACTATATTCCCCGGTGGAGGCATACATTCACTCCACGCTTTTTATTGAGCTTAAACACTAAAATTACATAACTTCTAAAAAAACCTGAATACACGTCTTGTTGGTGATGATGGATTACCTATCCCAAGAACGTTTACAGTATCAACAAGTTGATTTTAATCACGTATCACAGGGCTGCAACTCAAATACAAATCTTAAAGGTCCACAAAGAAAATTTTCAATAAGACAAAGGTACGTTTAGTCGTCAGTCAAGCCAGGGTTGGATATGGATCCTAATTTTTTACCAACAATTTAAGGTGTCGAGTGGGAGGCTGACGAAACTAACAGCACTATCAACTCTCAGCTCTCAGGCAGACATTTGGTTTTTCACTTTACAGCGGAGAATTTTGACTCGTTGCATCACCAATGTCCTGCAGAAAATACAAATTATACATATAAAAAGTATAATTTGCTCAGAGTCTGGAGACAGTTGTAGTTCGGTCCAGAACCGGACCGGTGTCCAGATTTTGAGCATGACTGGTGTACCAGAATGAACTGAAACCAATGGTGGTCTGGAAGGTAGGAAAAACATTATTAATTCACTGTTCCAGTTNCAGAATGAACTGAAACCAATGGTGGTCTGGAAGGTAGGAAAAACATTATTAATTCACTGTTCCAGTTGTATCCTGTGGGAAATGATTGTCAGTAACCTTGCATGTATGAAAATTGAATATGTTACACTCAAACATTCAAAATGGGTGGTTGGTCCTTTAAAGTTCATTTTGCTCATAGAAATAGAATATCTTGAAGATCAGAGTTATTCAGAGTGGAGAACGTTCTGAGTCTCTCTCTGTTCAGACATGGCTGCTCACTCTCCGTCATGTTTTTCCTGTTTGTAACTAAAAAACTAAACATGATAAAAGTTCCACCTGAAGTTTCCCTTTTTCCCAACAACAGGACTCTGGTTTTTCTCTTCTGATGCGTAATCATCAACACAGAAATCAACCAGCCTCTCACTGGAACACCAAGACGGTTTACACACACGTTAAAACTCCAGTTATACTCAAATGTGGGCAACAAATTGATTTTTTCAAACAACATGTAAACACCATGATTAGATTAGCATTGACATAAATCAATGTAAGCGTAGCAGACTTAGAAAATGTGATTATAAATAGATGCATTTGGGCGTGTAAACGTTTCTCTGCATGCCGTACATATTCATGGAGTCAGCTTAACTCTGCCTGTACGTCTTACTCACGTTGTTGCCTCGATGTGAGCGCAGACAAATAAGGTTGTTGTTGATGCTAACGTGGTGTCTGAGCGAGGAAGAGTTTCTGTAAGAGGAGATACTGTTTCATGAGTCAGGCTAGTCTACACACACTTCCTGTTTGCATACATACACAGATAATAACTATACATTAAATGTGTGTGTGTGTGTGAGAGAGAGAGAGAGAGAGAGAGAGAGAGAATGTTGAATATGACATATTAAAGTAATGGCACTGCTTATTGTTCCAGTAATTAATGTTTAATTAAACATCATATTCAGTTTTTCTTTAAAGTCTCTGAAGAAATGCTTTAATTTTCCTTTAATTAGACCAGACCAATCTACATCCAACATTGTGTGTGTGTGTGTGTTTGTGTGCATGCATGCATATGTGTGTATGTCTATGTGCATGTGTGTGTGTGTGCATGCATGTGTGTGCATGTGCATGTGTGCGCGTGCGTGCAAGTGCGTGTGTGCATGTATGTATGTATGTGTGTGTGCATGCATGTATGTGTGCATACGTGTGTTGTGTGTGTGCATGCATGTATGTGTGCGTGCGTGTGTTGTGTGTGTGCATGTATGTGTGTGTTTGTGTGTGTGTGTGTGTGTGTGTGTGTGTGTGTGTGTGTGCTGTCACATTTCCAGGCTGCTGAGAGAACAGTGGATCAGAGCCAAATACGAGAGGAATGAGTTTGAGTTCATCGAGAAACAGGAACCGTACTCTGCAGGTGAGCACACGCACACACACACACACACACACACACAGTCAGTATTGTNTTTTTTTTTTTTTTGCTTGCTTATAATGTTCTGAAATTGTTACTGCCAGAGAATGTTGTAGCGCAGCTGCTGTGAACACAGGGTGTGTGTGCACATCTCGAGGTTTGGTGTGTGTGTGTGCGCACGTGTGCGTGTGTGCGTGCACATACAAGTATATATTTCACATCTTCTTGAAGATGAAGTTTCCTTACTGGCTGCAATGACCTCATGCGCTTATAATTACAGTGGAGAAGACTGCACACTTACATGGACACACACATACACACAGAGAGAGAGAGAGAGAGAGAGATCACAATATGCCAATGTCCACATTGAGGCTGGGGGGTGNGGTTATTGATCGATGAGGTAATGCCAGTGTAGGTGACTGTTTCAGGTCAGAAAGTCACGAGCGCGCGCACACACACACACATACATACATACACACAGATTGACGGGAAAGAGAGAGGACAATGAAGAAGAGGCATGAAAAAAGAAAAAGAATGAACAAAATAGACGTGTAACAGAAAGAGAAGAACAGTAAAGGAAAAAAAGAAATGTGAGAAAAAATGGAAATGAGACAGAAGATATAATCAGATGGAGCTAAATAATGTGAGGAATAATTCTGAAATTTGTGACTTTTGAAGCAAAGCAGCGTCATCATTCCAAAGTCACGCTGTTCCTCCAGACTCCACAATTATATTTCATATCCTAAAATCACACCATCAGCCTCCAAACAGCTGGATGACTCACCAGTCATCCAGCTTTTAGGTATTTTTAATAAAACGAGGACAATGCTTTGTACTCCAAATCAGAGCCAGTGAGGTGGAGATTAGATCCAGGGTCAGTTTTCTGTCATACCTGACTGATACAATGAAATTGTCCTAAATTTAGGAGTTTATAAAATTATTGATCGTCCATCATACAAAAAACTAAATCCTGACTTTAATCTCTGAATTCTGACTTTTTTCTCAGAATTTTGACTTTAATCTCAGAATATTGACATTAATCTCAGGATTCTGACTTTAATTTCAGAATTCTGGCTTTTTTCTCAGAATTCTGACTTTAATCAGAACTCTTTTTTCTTTCAAGTGGCCCTAATCTTCTTCTTTAAACAACGTTGTGTTGACTAATTTGAAAAATTCAGCACAGCACATTGAGAATTAGATGTAAAACTGCTGCCATAAAAACTGCAGTTTTGATTTTAATATTTTGCATGAGTTGTAACTCGTGATTAATAAATCTAGGATATAGATTATAGATTAACAATAAGTCATTATAAGAACATCCGATGCACAGAAATAGATCCAGATTTGAAAGAAAAACAGAAAGAAACATATGGAGGAAAGAGAGAGAAGGAGGCTGTGCAGCAGCAGGATTTACTGAAATACTCCGAAAAGGAAAGGAGACGTTCCAGGCTATAAATAGAACAGCGAATCATTAAAATGGGAAAGGGTGTTCTTTAGCACAGAGAGCGTGTAGACTCAATGCTGCATTTCCTCCTCCTTTCTTCCCCCGCCTCCCTCTTTGTCTTTTCCTTTAATCTCTCTCTTTGTTCTTCTTTAAAATTAGAGTTTTTTGGAGTATTGTCTTATAGAATTTCCCCCTCACGCTGTTTTAGCTGATGGGTTTTTGACACCCTACACACACACATACACACACTTTTTTCCTCTCTCTCTCTCTCTCTCTCTCTGCCCAGGGTACCGANACACACATACACACACTTTTTTCCTCTCTCTCTCTCTCTCTCTCTCTGCCCAGGGTACCGAGAGGGGTTTCTATGGAAACGAGGAAGAGACAACGGTCAGTTCCTCAGCCGAAAGTTCATCCTGTCAGAGAGGGAGGGAGCCCTCAAGTACTTCAACAAGCAGGATGTAAGCAGGATGATGCGGTTTGATCGTCCATAGCAACCATTTCTAAGTGAACACTTGATTAAGATGTGGCATGTTCGCTGTGTTTAAAATGTTATTTTAGATTGCTAAAAAATAAAATGTACTGCTTATTTCCTTTAGCATTGTAACATTTGTACTGTATTGAGCCTCTGCATGCCGATTCTTTAACTCCATCACTGAAATGACACGTGTGGAGTCGTGGCAACATGACATGGTCTCGCCTCGTTTGGAGATCTGATTGGCAGCTTCACCGTGATTTTGGGTGGAAAAAGCAAAAGCACAAGCTTTAAAATCATCATCTCAGACTCGCACCAGAATCAATTGATGCATTATTAAGTGGCTTCAATATAACTTAATAACTCAAAAAAAAAAAAAAAAAAAAAGTGGATTTGATGTCAAGTTGAAACTCTAAACCTGGTCTGAACATTATGTTCTTTAAATATTAATATTTCATCGTGGATACTGTACAGCAACAGGAAAGAATATGACTCTTATTGATCTCTATTTGTTGTTCACACCCCCACCACCTCACACCCCCACCCCCACCCCCACCCCCACCAAGGCCAGAGATCCCAAGGCGATGATGAAAATTGAGACCCTTAATGCAACCTTCCAGCCGGCCAAAATCGGCAACCCCTGTGGCCTGCAGATCACCTACCTGAAAGACAACAGCACCAGGAACATCTTTGTGTACCACAGTGACGCCAAGGTGTGTGTGTGTGTGTGTGTGTGTGTGTGCACGCTCTATTTCTCACTGAATGCACCAATAGTGCTGAGGACATAAATCATTACTTCACAACACCTTTGCTGAGAGAGAGAGAGAGAGAAGAGAGACTGACAGAGACACTGATAGACACTGAAAGACTGAGACAGACTGAGAAGAGAGAGAGAGAGAGAGACATAATTAATTCAAAATAAAAAGGACGAGCGAGAAAGAGACAGATCTTCATCAGGAGGAGAGGCAGCAGTGCGCCCTCTGCTGGCTGCATACGTTCTTGCAGGCTGCGAGTTCGTTGAGTTCATCCTGTATCTGCTACGCTGCAGCATCTAGAAAGCTGTGCTACCTTCACTGTCACCAGCAAAAAATCCAAAACTACACAATCTTCACTCACAATGTAAAATGTCAAAGACATGTTAAGCGTCTTCTGTGTGAAGGCCAACAGGAAACGGGTATTTTTTTTTTCTTTCTTTTCTCCACAGGAAATGGTCGACTGGTTTAATGCAATCAGAGCAGCCAGGTTCCACTACTTACAGGTCGCCTTTCCTGGAGCAAGTGACGAGGAGGTGAGAAGGACATATTTAACCACCCACTATCCTGTGGCACAAAAAAAAAAAAAAAAAAAAAAGAAAGAAACACGGGTCACATTCTGACTTACTGCTGACATTAAATGGAAATCAGAGTCAAATGAATGTTGATTAAAGGTTGCATTTTAAATAAATAAGTGGTAAATAAGTGGTTAGCAGGTGTCGTCAAGGTTACAGTGACCAAGCCATTTAAGAGGTTTAAAGGACCATATCGGTGATTTTGCATAAGCCCAATAAATACTACCCCATACATGTTATGTTACTGTCAATCATTTTCCAAAAGCAGAAAACGTTTTTTTATTTTTCATGTTATTTTGCCAAATCCACTAATCACTCAAAGTCAAATGGTCACCTTAAAATTCAATGTTTTGCCTGCTAACACTTACGCAGGATTGTAGAAGGCTCAGTCGTTTTTAATTTCTCTGTAAAAGCCGTCTTCTCTTGGGACTATATTCTTTGGCGGAGACACATTTTCCTCTATACAACTCAGTATTGGATCAATTAAATGAAGTTAATTTGACAAGAAACTGTATTAGACATTATGTTCACTGTGACAGATTATTATTCTCCTGCATGTTTCAAGTCTCTAAGTTGATTTTTATAGGATGTTTATGCTTTTTTTTCTATCGTGGTTCTCTCTTTGCTCCTCAGCTGGTGCCAAAACTGACCCGAAACTTCATGAAGGAAGGCTTTATGGAGAAAACAGGTCCAAAGGTTTGTGCTCATATCTCCACTAAGGCCCAACAACCCTCTGAGTTTTATTGTCACAACCTCCAAATCAGATCCATAAAAAAGATTTATCATGGAAGTTCATGCAGACATCACCTTCTTTTGGATCTATATCTGTAAATGCTGAAAATATGTTAGAACTGCCTCATTCTGCTGAGTCAACATCATCTTAGCTGCATGTTCCAGACTAGATCCGGATCAATATCTGGATTTGGGATAAATTTTTAATTACATTATAAAGTATATAATTATAAATTTATAAATATAAATAANGATTTGGGATAAATTTTTAATTACATTATAAAGTATATAATTATAAATTTATAAATATAAATAAATAAAATATATATATATATATATGTATTTATAATTATAATATAAATTATATCATTATAAAAAAATAGAGAGAGATTGGTAAAAGCAAAATATTTTAAAATATTATTTTTATTCAGTTTTAATGGCCTAACTGGTTTTACATTTTATTTTATTATATGATATTTACACTGATGCACCCTGCAGATCTGCTGCAATGTTTACCATTCAATGAGTCTTGTAATTTATATTTTCGTTTTTTCCATCTTTTCATTCTTTCATCTTTTCATTCTCTTTCATTTCAGCACACAGAAGGCTTCAAGAAGAGGTGGTTCACTATGGACGACCGCAGACTGATGTACTTCAAAGACCCTCTGGTGAGAAGGAACCTGACCCCACTTCACCTTTCAGCATCACTAAAGTTTGTAATTTTTTGCCTTTTATTCCTCTCTTAAGCTATTCTCTCTCTCTCTCTCTGTCTCTCTCTCTCTCTCTCTCTCTCTCTCTCTCTNTCAGGACGCCTACGCCCGTGGCGAGGTGTTCATCGGCAGTAAGGAGAACAGCTACACCGTTCTCGCCGGCCTGCCACCATCCACTCAGGGCTGCCACTGGAACTACGGCATCACCATCGTGACACCGGACAGGAAATTCCTGTTCACTTGTGAAACCGAAGCCGAGCAACGGGATTGGATAGCGGCCNCCGGACAGGAAATTCCTGTTCACTTGTGAAACCGAAGCCGAGCAACGGGATTGGATAGCGGCCTTTCAGAGGGTCATCAACCGACCAATGAGGCCGCAGGAATATGCAGGTATGAATGACAGGCATATTATTGACTACTAAAGGACAATACCATTGTTGCTTATTTGAGCCCAGATATACAACTCACATACATGTTACGTTACTGACAACCATTTTCCAAAACTACTGGAGTGGTAAATATTTGAATTGTTTTTCCTACCTTCCAGACTGCCATTGGTTTCAGTTCATTCCAGACGCTATAAAAATCAACTTGTAAAGACTTGAACATGCTTGAGATAAATAATCTACCATAGCAAACAACATATTTATTGAGTTTTTTTGTCAAACTTTATTTAACTGGTACATGGAGCTGCATAGAAGACAATCGCCCAGATTCATGAAAAATGGCGATAAGGAGTGTAGCATTGCCTTAATGTGTGCTGTGATAATTGAGGCGCATTCATAAAACTTCTCCTAGATAATCAGAGCACCGCTGTCACCTGAAGGTAGCATTGCTGTGAGGTGTTACAGGTAAAAGCTGATGAAGATCAGCATGTTAATGAGCTGCTACATATTTATCAGCCACCATTTATCCTGATTCATCTGGTTTTAAAGGAAACACACATTCTGCTTTAGAGATCCTCGTTTAAAAGACTGACACTAAAATAACAGGAAAACGTGTATTTTAACCCCCATAGTGCAATCACGCTGTGGGGGGGGGGAGGTTTGAGGAACTCAGATATGTGCGGTGTAATAGGTGAGGTGATATTTTAAACAGAGCGCCTGAACGTGTCTCAGATCAGATCAAAACTCACATTTAAAACCTGACTGGTCAGCTGAGTGAGTTTATCTATCAAAGTTATTGATCGCTAACACGTGAGGCAAATAAAGTTTGAAACGTCGCCCAGATTTCATACCGCTGAAATTTACCACCAGAATGAAGCAGGTCTTAATTTTAGCATGTTGGTTTGTTTTATGAATAGCTACCGCCACATGTTAATTAGGAAATATCACAGTAACGCCTCTTTAAGGCTGACGCTAAAATATGTCGCTAACAGACATTTATGAATGAGGAAATGTGATTACACCGTGATAATTGCGCATAGCAATGAGGTAAAACATGTGCTAGAGTTTATGAATCTGGGCCATTGTATTTCTCCGCCAGGGAAAATAGTTCCAGGATAAGATGATTTTTACAGAGAAATTATAACGACCATGCCTTAAACAATCGTGTATAAATGTTAGCAGGCAAAACATTGAATTTTAAGGTGGATGTATCACCTGAACATTTGATTTTGAAAGATTAGAGGATTTGGCAACTATAAATAGGGTTTGTGTTTTGGAAAATGGTTCAGTAACATAACATGTATGCAGGTCGAATTTATTGGGCTTAAACATGCAAAATCACCAGTATGGTCCTTTGACGATCAATACAAATACTTCAGTGTCATTTCTCAAAAATCTTTTGTCTTTGTTTGTCTTTGCAGTGGAGGCACATTTTAAACACAAGCCTTAAAGACTGCAGGGAGCCTCAATCAGCCAGACTGACCCGTCTCACTCAAATCAGAGACGCCAAACCCTCCATGTGACCATGGCGGGGTGCTATGGGACAGGGCGGGGGTCGGGGAGGGGAGGTGTATTGGGAGCCTGAGGAGACAGCAAGGGAGATGGACTGTGGATTATCTGTTCTGTATAAACTTCAGCTCCGGTGGGATTTATGACCCCTGCTCGGATAAAATGTTGGTGATCAGCAGACCAAAGGTCAGATGATGTCATCGCTGTTGCGCCTGCCAGCCTACGTGCTATACATTATCATGCCAAACACCATGTGGACTCTTTCCCTGTCTTCGTGAATGGTTTATTCTCCCTGTGAGCTGGTATGTAACGTAGAGTCATTTCACTGATTGCTAATCAAAAAGAATGCATTATTAATTTATTTGAATGTATAGTTTTCATGGCCGCAGCTTACCGTATGTGGAATTGTGAAGTTTTTTGTTGCGGACACTGAGGTGCAATCTGTCTCTCGCACTGAAACCCTGTTAAACCTGAATCTGCAAAGTGCTGTTAAGAACAAATATTCATAAATGCGCACACACACACACACACACACACACACACACACACACACAAACTCCCAGCTGTTAATGTAGCCGGAGTTTGTTGGGCTCTTTTTAAACCTCAATCTGACGTCTCCTATTTATTTGTACTGTTATATATAGTGAGTCCTCATAGAAAGTTAGTGCTGCTTAAAAGGATTGTAATGTGACAGGATTGTAATTTATATAAGACTTCTACATTTTTTTTTTTTTTTTNTTTTTTTTTTTTTTTGTTTTCCATCAGATTTTGAAAAATAGGTTATGTTGATTCTTTAATCATAGTGACAGTTTGTTTCATTTTAAAACCTTAACATCAATACAGATGATTTTGAAATCAAATGGTACCGATTGATTTGTCCTCAGAATTCATTGCAGTGTTTAAGGACCTGTCACACACACAGGTGTGTTACCTGTGTGTAAACCCTCACCTCATGAGTTTTAGTGACTGAAAGAATGAGATTGCAGATACAAGCAGCTGAAACAAGTTTCCTCCAGGGTTTTGGGAAACACCCTTAGGACAGGATGAGGACATCAGGAGGAAGCTCGGAGTAGGACCGCTGTTCCTTTGCCTTGAACTTGCCAGCTGAGTTGACTCAAGCATCTGATCAGGATGCTTCCTGGACGTGTTCCTGAGGAGGTATTTCCGAGCATGTCCAACTGGAAGGAGACCACGGGAAAGACCCAGAATATGCTGGAGGGATTATATATGGAGTATCTTTGGATCCCAGAGGAAGACCTGGAGGACATGGCTAAGGAGAAGGATATCTGGGCAACTTTGCTTATCATGCTGCCTCTACAACCTGGACCCGGATAAGCAGCAGCCAGTGGATGGCTGGAAGAATTAACACGTGATATTTGAATTAACAACACAATTTATTTCCATCAATGTCATAAGAATTAACAAACGAACCTTTTCAGTCTATAAAGAGCATGCTGGAATGATTTGTCCAGTAGATGGAGCGCTGCTGTCACTAAAAAAGTGAGTCAGATGAAAACCTTGTATCAAGTTTAAGCTCCATGATGACAAAACTCATTTCATGCTGTAGAGTTTCATATTTTCTACATCTTTTCAGTATTTAATGAAGATCAAGCTCTGCTTATGATGCAGACTTAGTGTTCACTACGATGGATTACACTTTTAAATGTCTGCTAATGGACCTGAAAACATGCAAATTCACTGGTGTAGTCCTTTAAGAAAGCCTGCTCACATGCTTTAACTTGCCCATAGATGGCGCTCATCAAGCACTTGCAAAAGCGGTGCAGATGGTTCAGTAGGAACCCTCTCAGCATTGGAGGATGTGTGAAGGTCGACACGTGCAGATGTCTCCTGATGATGTGGCCACGCCCACTCCACTCTGGCTCCAGGGTGTTACTTAATCATGGCTAAATCAATGTTGTTTCTGTCTGGCTGGCGTGTTGTCATTGGCAACCAGGTTGTCATGGTAAACTGCTCAGACAGTGATCCACTGAGCAGCACGGCCAGGTCGGACCCGCACAGGAAGTGTTTAAAAGTGGACTGGACCTCGGCTCAGCAGCCGCNGGCCAGGTCGGACCCGCACAGGAAGTGTTTAAAAGTGGACTGGACCTCGGCTCAGCAGCCGCCATGTTTGTCCTGATGATGATGTGGTCAGTCAGGCTCTGACACGTGCAGGTGCAAATACTGTGTGTGTGTGTGTGTACGTGTGTGCACGCCTCAGTATGTGTTGCATCGGCTGTATTTTCTAATAACAATAAAACTGCAGTTTGGAGACAGTTTGACATTTTAATCTGTTAAAATAATGGTTCTCAATTTGTGGTGCATGTACCACCGGTGGTATTTGAAGTGCCTCCTGGTGATACACCCAAACTCTGGAAATTTCTGCTGAGAATGAACACAGTTGAAACCTAAGAAATTCTGTTATTGTGGCAAATTATGACCAAATTTCATAGATAAATGGTTTTTGGAGTTTCATTATTATTCTCTTTTATTTAAGAATTAGGATTTTGTTGAAAATAGCCTAACTCGTACCATGTGTGCACCATGTACTTGCATCCTCGTTGGGTGTCTCATGAATATGTGAGGTTTTTCTGTGAAGCTCCTTAGAGTTGGTGCTAGTTGATGTTAATACTTATGTTTCAATTTCTTCTTTTTTGTTAATAAGGGTTCAGACTTTCTAATAGTTAAATGATGAAATTTCTGTTTAATACCTGGTTACACAGAGGCAGATGATGATGATGATGATTATTTTTATTATTATTATTATTATTATTATTATAACAGCATTGTAAACCAGTGGAGCTATGGAGCTATGTCTTATAGCTATGTACCTCTTGGAAAGCCAGTCCAGCTGTCCTGTCCATCAGGACCTGCAGCCGATCCTCCAACTTGAGCTGAAACTGTGAAATGAGCTAATCCCCTCACAGGAAATGCAGCAGCAGCAGCTGGACTGGAAACAGACTGGAAATGAAGCAGCCGTGAGGAAATGTCAGCGGGAAAAGAAAGAAGAAGGCCAGCCAGAAGACAGTAGCCTCAGTTGTACCAGATTTGGATTTATTTTGTCCAGTTGTTATTGTTTTATCGTGTCACAAGCCTTTTACACAGCAAAGAGTCACATTCTAGGTAAAACACTGAATCTTGTCTTTTTTGTCTTTAGACTTTTTGGCATAAAAATAGACAAATATATAAATATATATACTGTAAATACACCATATTGGCCATTGTAACCTTTGGTCCAAAAATACAATTATTTTAAGAAATCCAAACTGGTGAAAGTCAAACTCTTCTAAATCAAATAGTCAGCACATTTTCAAACTTTTATTCCAGTCATCCTCAAAGTCTGGACTCCGGTCCGGATTCGGACCGAACCACAACTGTCTCTGGACTTTGGGCAAATTATACTTTTCATAAGTATTATTTGTATTATCTGTGAGACATCGCTGCGACACAACGAAACAAAATTTTCCACAGCAGAGAAAGCGAAACCAAATGTCTGACTGCCACTGTCTGTGTGAGAATGTCTGCTCTGGTTTGGTTTGTCCAATCACATTCAACATCCTGTCATCACCATGACAACGATGGGTCGACACGGCATTGGGCTCATTGAGAGTGACAGTGCAGACTGACAGTTGATAGCACAGGTAGTTTCATCAGCCTCCCCACCCACCCACTCTTCCACTCTGAACAGTTAGTCCAGTTTTTTGGGGGTAATTGCTCTTCTTCAGGGCTTTGAGAGTGTGGTGTAGACGGGCTGCTCCCAGCCAGACTGAGGGCTATGTGGAGGCGCCGCCAACGCCAGGCTGTTGATAAGCTGCGTGGCGTAGGATCTACGGGAGGAGTGGAAGTACGGGTGCTGATACAGGCCAGCTGGATACCCTGAGAAAGTGTTGTAAAAACCCAAGCTTTGCAGATCTGTGTAGTCACTTTGACTGGAGGAGGAGGAGGTGGAGGAAGGACAGGTGCCTGAGACCATGGAGGTGTACTCAGGTGGTGGTGGAGGAGGAGNGAGGAGGAGGAGGAGGAGTGGCTGCTGTGTCCAGGGCTCATCTGCTCAGTTTTGATCTGAGGTCTCTGGTTGCTTTCATCAACAGGCCCATGGATGTCGCGATCCAAAGAGGTTGGAGGTGTTCCACTGGAAGTCCCAGTTTTGGGCATCCACGGGCTGTGAGACTGTGTGCCGGGTGGGATGAAGGATCCTGAGGGTATGTTAGATCTGTGGCTGCCGGTTTCAGGTGGGGTTAAAGCGGCTGAGCTGTGGCTGTTAGGAGGCAGGTACTGGTCAAACTCATGGACGTCAAATCCATCGATGGTGCTGATGACGTCAGTGCTGAGCTCTGAGATGTCCACATGACTGAAGTCGATGTTCTGACGGCTGGTCAGAGGAACAGAGCCGGTGCTGCCGGACCCAGGCTGATAGTCCTCATGTTTGTTCCCCATGTGCAGGTCGGTTTTAGGGGTGGTGGGAGGTGTTGGAGGTCCATGAGACTGACCTGAAAGCAGAACAAAGAGAAGATCTTACTCTAATGCTGAAGCAAAACTTCTCCCTCTGATTCTGTCTGTGAAGTTAAAAACACTCCAGAAGAGAATTCACTTTTTGTTGAACCCCATTTATTGATTTTTTTTGTTTCCCTAAACACATTTTGGCATTTCACAGAGAATAAGCCGAAACATTTAGGTGAGTAATACTTGTAGGTCCATTACTAAGAATCAAAATGGCTCAGAAAGACAGGTTACAGGTTATGTGACTTCACACCAAGTAGGGAAAGTAAAATTCTATTAAAACTGAACATCTGGATCCAGTCAGACGTGTACCTGTCCTGTCTGAATGGTAATGGTGGTGTTCGTCTGCGTTTGGAACCAGCCTGGCTCCTGGTTCAGTCTTAAACAAGCCCCGCTGGTGCTGCTGGACCAGGCTGGGTCTGCAGTCCCCTTGGCCTGGTTTGGTGCTCTTGCGTCTCCGAGGTTGGTATTTGTAGTCCGGATAGTCTTTCTTATGCTGCAGCCTCAGCTTCTCAGCTTCCTCAATGAAGGGACGCTTCTCTGTCTCAGAGAGCAGGCTGAGGAGGAGAGGACATGTGACTTATTGGATGTTAAAGGTGATAAATATACCTCTAATATGGAAGAAAAGCATCATATCAATAAAAGTGCATATAGTCATGTGTTCATATGTTCAATATCTGCATGGAATAACAGCTGATTACTGGCGTCATGCTGCTCACCGCCACAGTCTGCCCAGCGTCTTGCTGAGCTCTGCGTTGTGCAGATGTGGATACTGATCCGCCAGCTTCCTCCGCGCTGCTTGCGCCCAAACCATGAAGGCATTCATTGGCCGTTTCACATGTGGTGTGTTCTTCAGTCCTCTCCCTTCCTGAGTGGACATCGGGACCAGGGACCAGTCGTAACCGTTCAGCACCTGGGACACGGCGTCACGGATGCAGGCAGGAAACCGGTCATCCTCCGCAGTGCTGTCCGGTTTGTTCGTTTTGCCGGGCTGGTGCGCTGGCTCCTGTGCGTCGGACCTTTCTGGGGAGGTCGGGGACTCTGAAACCGAGCCATGCTGGGACATGGAGCTGTCGCTGCCTGCTGGGCTGCATGGATGATTGGTAAAGGATCTGTGCTCTTCGGTCATGTTTGTCCAGTAGAAAGTCCTTAAATTCAGGTCTGGATTCCTCAGTGCGTAAAGACGCACAGCTCTGCGGAAAGACTGCGCCACCAAGGAAACAATAAAATAAAATCCAAAACTTTTTTGTCAAGGGTTTGCCACTCCTCTTCTACATCCTCTCATGCAGCCAGAGGAAGTCTGACAACCCGCTGTTTCTTTTTAGCATTTTTCCTCCTCTTACATCTCTCCACCCATCCTGTCTTATTGGCTTTTTCAGAGTTTGACCAACAGAGTTCCTCTTATTTTGGCATAATAAAGTAGGAGGAGACAGACAACATGTTAGTGGAAAAATTACCTATGCACTTCAAAACAACAATTTATTATTATTTTGATAGTAGTCCATTTCATCAGGGCTTAATTGTCTCTGATTATGAGATGATTGTCTCTGATTATGAAAACTTCTTCAGTGTTTGCATTTTATTTTATTTTTTAATAGCTTTCCCTTTAATCTTCCTATGATGAGCTTGCATTCAACTGCTAACCCTACTGTAGGTTTAAGATGCTTCAGGCAGAAAGATTGTCTTAATCAATCAGTAAAGCTGTGGTTTTAGCAGATTTAGACACTGCAAGATGCCAGTGTGTGGATGTGAACAGAAAACCCATATATTCTTCAATTAGAAACATTACCTCAAAAGCAAATGTAGGTACACAACTGATCACCGTGATATAATAATGATGATGATGATGATGATGATGATGATAATAATAATAAATAGGTAGGATATATATGAAGATACCAACAGTGAATAACTATGAGGTTATTAAGAGGAAGACTGTATTGTATTGTATAATATGGATAATATTGTTTTAAATGGTTCTCTTATCTCTTTATCTGACGCCCACCAAAGAAGACGCATGTTGTATGTAAATCTTTCTTTAAACTGTTCATCTTCTGATAGCCTATAGAAACAATATCTCTTTTTCAGTTTTTGTTTTACTTCAGAATACTGGGTATGTTTGTTGATAATGCTTTTATAAAATCGCCTAATTTCAGTTTCCTGTTGCAAACAAATAAAATAACAAATATAAACAATAAAAAATCAATTTCATCACAATAATAATAATAATAATAATAATAATAATAATAATAATAATAATAATAATAACACACTTCCGCATATTTTGTCACGTGACTGTGAGAACCGTCAACATGGCGGACACTGGGGAAAGTTCAGAGCGCTCTCTGAGGAGAAGACGTGTGGGTACTCAGAAAACAGAGACAAACTGCGGTGACAGCAGCAAAGAAGACGAAGAGAAGAGAGATGAAGACTCAGAGAAAGAAAAGAAGCTTCTGTCGTTAAAACCTGGGACCTTCTGGCTCACTCGCATTCTGCTGCTGCGTTCCATTGCCTTTATTTACTGTAAGTAGCTGCGACGACAAGCTAAAGAGCTAAAGGATGAAGCTTTAGCAGTTATTAAAACAGTTTAGGCTAATCATAAGTTATTCTTTGACTTCGTAGTGATTTATTTTGTGTTTTTATATGTTCACAGTTATGGTTTATAGCTTACATCTGAATTAAAGGGATATTTACAGAAGACATTTGAACATGACATAGCAGGAGGAGCAACAGCTGCATTCCATTTATGTGTATCGGTATTATTTGTAGCTCACCTTAATGGAATGGAACCTTCATAATGCTGGTAGTAATGCTGCGTTCGAGCGCCCTCGGAAGTCGGATTTTTTCCGATCTCAAACCGTTCCAGCTAAATGTAAACAGAAAAGCATGGCTGAACACCAAACAATACTGTAAGATTAAATAAACTCAGTAATAAATGCTAACTAAAGTAAAGTTTGATTACAGGACTGTTGGGTTGGGTTGTTTTACAATGATACAGTGGGTATTAAATATTTATGCAGATAAGTAATATTCTGAAATTATTTGCACTTATGTATCAATGGCAAACAGTTAGTATACACTATAGATAGTTAACATGGTGATATATTTTGGCCTTTTTATTTCAGTGTCACGAAAGAATAAATAATTTATTCACCTTTTAGCTGATCATCTCCATTCACAAAGCTCGCTTCCATGGGCACTGCCATGTTGAGTGACGTCATACTTATGAAGTCGGGCTAGATAATTTTGGTCCATGTTTCCCTGTCAGAGCTCCGACTTCCAAGTGCTTCCAACGCATTTTTCCAAATAGGAAGTTGGAAAAATCCGAGTTTCGAGGTCTGTCGAATGCAGCATTACACCTGTGCATTTCCTGCTGTGACAACTCTTAGTTATTCTCTTTCAGTGATCTTTTTTTCTGTTTATAGCGCAATATATATGAAGCACTTGACGTCATCTTTGTGTTTTTCTTTTTATGCAGTTGTGGCTTTCAGCATTGCTTATAACCAGAATAAGCAGCTGATCGGTGAACAAGGCCTGATGCCCTGCAGGAATTACCTCAGCAACGTCAAGCGCTATGTGGGGGGGAAAATAGGCATGGCCGCCTTGGCATACACCCCCTCCATCCTCTGGTTCCTGGACTGGAGTGACATGGATTCAAACCTAGATGGCATCGCCATGGTGGGGTTGGCGCTTTCGGGGTTTGTCCTGGTAACAGGGATGGCCAATATGGTGATTATGGTGACGCTGTGGGTGCTTTATCACTCCCTGGTCAACGTGGGGCAGCTTTGGTGAGTTTGGGATATATGTTTCAAAAATCAAATATCTCATATGTATTTACAAAGTACCTTAGTTAACTGTATTAGGAATGGATTGAAATTTTAAATATTCAGCATCCTTTTTGTTCTCTTTCCAGGTACTCCTTTGGTAAGTGAACTTCATGTATTGTTCCCCCAATAGAAGAAGAAGTTGAAGTGTGCTGCTGAAATCCCCAAAACGAAGCTTATATGTGAGCAGACCTCTAATGCAAATCTATTGGTTATTAGACATATTTCAAAGGGAAAATATGAAGTCTTCTGTGGTTTCATTTATATGACAGAAGGAAGCTTGATATAACAAACATTATTTTTATTTTGAAGGTGTTTCATCCTCACACAGCTTGTAGAATCATGGATTATAATGACAGAGTGTAGCTACACATAATTATAGTTCTGTTTGTGTCATTATGCTTCTGAATGATTCTACATTTTTCCTTCCAAATTGTTTACAGCCAGGACATTAACTCCTAACATGGAGACTCCTGTGAACTTTTTCATAAACTTATAATGGAGGACAGAAAAGCCTGTAGGGCGCCGGCCCAGATAAGTGGCGAGGTCAGAGGAAGCTCTGTGATTGGTTAATGACACTCTGTAGGGAGAGACGCCAGAATGATGTCTGTGGTTGGGAGCTGTGGCTTTTTTTTTTTTTTTTTTAAACACTTTTCTTTTTTCTCTCACACTCTTTCACCCTGTTTAAACTTTCTTTTCTTTCTGACCTTTTATCATAGCTGACAGTGCAGCTTTCAGTCTGCAGACGCAGCTTCTCTGATTGTTCCAATGTTTAGACTGAAAACCAGAGGCGACGGATTTATACTCTTCTACATTAGACACTGTTTAATCTTTAAAAATCAAAACTTACACTCTTGCATGTGATAGATATGAACGTCCTCTCATATTCCATGTGGACCTGTAACTTGTTGAAGTTCACAGTACAAACTGAAGCATCGTTTGATCTGTTTGTTGTTTCTTGTTTCGTGCAGAAATTCGTCACATAAGAAGTTATGATTCTGTGTTCAGGTTGGGAGAGCCAGCTGTTGGAGACGGGCTTTCTGGGTATTTTCTTGTGTCCTGTGTGGACTCTGTCACAGGTCCCCCGCCACTGTCCCCCCTCCCTCATCTGCATCTGGACTTTCCGTTGGCTCATTGTTCGCATCATGCTGGGAGCCGTGAGTAAAACACTTCACCAACACACAAATGCAGCACTTTCTGCTGCTCTATACAGTCCATGTGATGAGTCAAACAAAATAACCAAACTGCTGTGACAGACAGACATTTTTGGTGATGAGCTGACTTAAGTAGTTTTGGGAACAGTGAAGGTCAGAATGCTTCTTAGCTTGTATTATCCCTCAAAAAAAGCTAACTTCTGTGTTCTTTTTAGCACAGAAAGTTTCTTCTATTAATCAAGTTAAACCGATTGAAAAGCCTTGATGTTATTTAGTTATATCTTAAACTCCTTCAATGTTTCAGCTCCGTGGGCGTTATCAGCAGAAAGGAAAACATCCCGTCATATGGGTCACGATTCAGAGAATCAAAGTCGCGTGAGGCTAACAAACATTCACAGGTTCAGCAAATCATGTCTGCAGCACTGATAATTAGCTTTGTAGCAAATACAAGAAATACCTCAAAGTAATACTGTTGTGTCATTATTTGTGTTAACAGTTTCTCAGTGCCTGACGCTAGTTGCTTTTGTTAGCCTTTGAGCTAGCGGTTATGAATTAGATTTGTCACCCAACTTTAGCACTTTAGCATCTAAAGTCTCCTACACATTGGATAATTTGGGGCTGTCGCAGATGAAAGTTACCAGTGATGAAATCTAGATTTTGGTATGAGACGCGTCCAGAAAGCCAATATGGCATATGCAACCAAAGCTAGCCTGCAATAACTGTCCGACAACGTCAGAAATTTTGGAAAAAAATCTCACAATCTGACCGCTGCTACAGCCCACGTCTATATGACAAAGTGTGTTGTCATAACGCTACGATTCACCAGACATTCATCATGTAATCTGACATACATCAAACCAGGTTTCACAGAATATGACTAAGATTTTAATTATTCCCAGTGTGACATGCAGTTAACTTCTCAGATCAGATTATCAGAAGGTGTAAGATAAATCATTTTCATGCATGCATTTACAAACCCTGACATGCCAAACACAATAAAAAACTAACGAAATGAAAGTCACTGAGAATTCCTCCCACACCAACAACCTTCACTTCCAGCACCATCTTCATTAAAACATTTCCTATAGCTGTATCGATATTTCTATCTAGGAGGAAGTAAATGCTGTAGATTAAAGCAGAAAAGCTGCAAACTGTACATACATTCTTCATTTTAGCTAATATGGACAAATATAACAAACATTTAGCAAAAAGCGTAATTCCTCAGTATAATCCAGTGTTTGTTCTCCTGATTTTAGAACTCTGGTTTTGGACCAGCGTTCCGCTATAAAACACTGCCAGTATTTGGAAATCCAACCCAAATAAATGGTTGGCCAAACAACATGTCTGCTTGTTTGACAGTTTCCATGGTGAATTTTAGACCACTGACTTGGTTTAATCTGCCAATCACTGCAATTACCCCAAATCCAGAAGGGATTTTCCTGTTAGGACCGTGAAGAAAGCTAAAACATGGGGACCCACCCCAGCTCCAGATGATGTGAAAAGTAACTTCAGCATGTGCAGAGTGCTGCATGCAGTTATTTATTTATGCACAAATTTCATGTTTTTAATAAACTCCAATTAAAGTTAGAAGCATGTTTTTTGTGTTTTCATCCATTTGTGTGCAAAATATTTGAAGAACTTTCTCAAACACTCAAATCTGGCAACATATCATCTTCAGCCTGAAGTTCCACTGATTACATTTTGGTGATAATCAAAGTTTGGGATTTCCACAATAAGACAGTTTTTAATTAATGTAATTCATAACAGTGCTGCATTCAAGTGCTGGCGGGAATGTCAGACATCCAGAATTTTAAAGTTTGGTAATAAGCAGCTTTGCATTCACATGCTGTTTTTATCAGAAAATCAAATCCAGATGACAAATGGTAAATAAACCAAATGTTTACAGATGTTATGATTTTGTACATTTGAGAATTGATGTGGATTGGCTGAGGTTTTGTATTAAATGCCTTTTTTTGCAAGCTCTCTGTGAGGCGTTTTTGCCAAAACATTAAAGGACCATACTCCCCATTTTGTATGTTAGAGACTAATATATTCAATTTTCATACATGTTTCATACGCAGCCTTATGAGTCATGGTTGTTTAAATTTTTCCATAAACGCAGGTCTTCATTTGGGACTATATTCCCCGGTGGAGGCATACATTCACGCCATGCTTTTTATTGAGCTTAAACACTAAAATTACATAACTTCTAAAAAACCTGAATACACGTCTTGTTGGTGATGATGGATTACCTATCCCAAGAATGTTTACAGTATCAACAAGTTGATTTTAATAGATTTTAATAGCGTACCAGAATGAACTGAAACCAGACATGCGGATGACATCATGACATTGTCTATTTCCCATGATGGTGGAACAAAAAAAAAAAAAAAAAAAATCACTTAGCACGTCTGTTATGTTCACAAGCGGAAAAATATTTTTCCAGGGATGCGCTGATGCTTTGATGAGACTGTTACTGGTATTACATTTTTATTTAATAATTTATTGTGGTAAGCCATATTCATAATAATAAAGGACTGGCTGACTTACACCTTTCACTGGTGTTAGCATTCCATTAAAGTCACAGTTGGAAATTTTTTTGGAAGATGTGATTTGGGCGTTAAAGGACCATTCCACCATTTTGCAGGTTTGAGCCTAATATATTCAATTTTCATACATGTAACGTTACTGACAATCAGTAACATATAAGACCTGAATGCAAAATGGATGGCATGGTCCTTTAACCTTTGAGTTACGGTGAGATCAGATCATTTTACCAGTTGCTAAGGACTTTGGGATGAAACCATTGACCAGAGATTTGTGGGAATATACTGTTGGGAATTTTGGGAATTTGCACAGGACAGGCTGTTCTTTAAGGGGAGAAACTCTAAGTAGGTCCTGTGTGTCTTTGGCTGAAAGCAGGATAACGTGCTATAAATTTGTTTTTATCATTCAATAAATATATTTTAACTTTATACCCTATTTTGACTGTTTTTTCGAGAAGAGGATGGCTGAAATAACTGCAGAGAACACCTGTTTGTTCCTGTTTTTAACTGTGGAGATCCAGGCTAAATCTTAGCCTGCCAGTCTCTCAGACTTTAAATTTCATGGTTTACCTCATGTCATTTGCATTTTTGTCAAAGACTCTGTGTGCATGAAAGACAGAAAGACTTGTGGTCTCCAGCTCAGCTGCTTGGAAGGAGTAAACTTCCTTTTTTTTTTTTCTTTTTTTTTTTAGCAGTTCAGAACACATGCTGTCAGAATTTTCCTGACCTTTTTGGTGATGAATTTCATGTGTAATGCAGAATTTCAATTTTCTGTGAAAAATTATCCAGCTGCCTGCTTATTACATAGAAATTAAAGCATTGTAAAGGTTGTAAAGGACTATACCATCCATTTTTCATGTTTGAGCCTAATATATCCAATTTTCATACAGTTACGTTACTGACAATCATTTCCCAAAGGATAAAACCGTATTTCAGCTTTCCTGATATTTTTCAAAATCTCTTAATCTTTCAAAATTAAATATTCAAGTGATACACCCACTTTAAAAATCCATGTTTCTCCTGCTAATAGTTACACAAACCTGTGATTATTGTTTAAATTTTTCCATAAACACAGGTCTTCTTAGGACTATATTCCCTGGTGGAGGCATACATTCACTCCACACTTTTTATTGTGCTTAAATGCTAAAATTACATAACTTCTAAAAAAACCTGAATACACATCTTGTTGGTGATGATGGATTACCTATCCCAAGAACGTTTCAAGTATCAACAAGTTGATTTTAATAGCAGAATGAACTGAAACCAATGGAGGTCTGGAAGGTAGGAAAAACATTTTTAATTCACCGTTCCAGTAGTATGCTTTGGAAAATGATTGTCAGTAATGTTACGTGTATGAAAATTGAATATATTAGGCTCAAACATGAAATGGGTGGTATGGTCCTTTAACTCCAGTTTTGTGCTTGACAGAGCTTATAAGTAATTAGAAATCTTGACTAAAATGCAAATGTCACAGGTTTGATTCCTGCAGCAGCTTCTGTCCATAAGCACTGAACTTTTAGCTTCACTTGTGATGTGTTCAAATTATTTGTAAAAAGTTGAATTTCTTCCTGTCTTCCTGTCCTCCAGGCTCGGACATTTGCTAAACCAGCCTGTTTATTTTGGTGGTGTGAATATCAGGTTATAATTGATGACATTTCAGGATCTCATGACTGAATTGGATTATCAGCATCTTTGCCAGCAACTCATAATCAGAATGAAATGTCCTGCTTTTTCTAAATGTGGTTAGTGAGTTAAGCAGCGGATTTATTCCACATTCCGTGTCGACCCTATGACCAGCTCAAGTGTTAATATTGACGATCTCGTGTCCTGCATAGCAGCATTCACCTTCTTTAAATGGTGCCAGAGTTTTACACACATTTCTCTCTATTTTGTGGTCTACTTTGACTTCCTGTTTCCTGATTTTAAAGGGAAAATTCATCTTTTAGACATTTGTCCTGGCATGTCCAATAGATTTTTTGATCAGTTTTGTGATTAGCATTGTAATTTACTTACTTTCCACTTTGTTTGGTTTTGTCCACTTTTCTAAAAAAAAAAAAAAAAAAAANAAAAAAAAAAAAAAAAAAAGAAGAAGAAGATGTGGCAGTTGTACCTGTAGTTTCTGTTTTGATATATAACACCTGATTTTGGACAGTTTTGTGTTATACTTTAGGATTGTGTGTAAACTGTAGAGTTCTGCACATATTGCTGTTTAATTTTTTTTTTTTTTTTTNAATTTTTTTTTTTTTTTTGTTTTTGTATGTTTTTATTTTATTACAGTAAAATTTTGTAGCCCAGAATTAGATTAAATCACTTGTTATGGAGCTAATGGAGATGTTGATGTGTGTGTGTGTGTGTGAGCATCCAACAGTGAAACTTAGAGGGTAAAAATCATGGTAAATATGCAGCATCACACTAAATAACATGATGCTTAAAGCTTCCTTAAAGCTAATTTACTTCTGGAATCCAATATTTTAGCTTTATGTACACAGACGAAAGAAAATAATGAGAAGAACAAAGAAAGCAGTTTTCACATTAGCAGAAATCAATTTTTCAGCTTATATTTAAAGGACCATGTCAGCCATTTTGCATGTTTGAGCCTAATATATTCAATGTTCATACACGTTACTGACAATCATTTCACAAAGCATAAAACCGTATTTCAACTTTCCTAATATTTTGCAAAATCTCTTAATCTTTCAAAATCAAATATTGAAGTGATACACCCACCTTAAAAATCCATGTTTCTCCTGCTAATAGTTACACAGCCTTATGAAGTCACGGTCCTTTAAATTTTACCATAAACACAGGTCTTCTTTTGGGACTATATTCCCCGGTGGAGGCATACATTCACTCCACGCTTTTTATTGAACTTAAACGCTAAAATTACATAACTTCTAAAAAAAACCTGACTACATGTCGGTGATGATGGATTACCTATGCTAAGAACGTTTCAAGTATCAACAAGTTGATTTTAATAGCAGAATGAACTGAAACCAATGGAGGTCTGGAAGGCAGGAAGAACAGTTTTAATTCACCATTCCAGTAGTATGCTTTAGGAAATGATTGTCAGTAACGTTACGTGTGTGAAAATTCAATATATTAGGCTCAACCATTCAAAATGGCCGGTATGTTCCTTTAATGTAATAATTTAATTTAATTATAAATACAAGAACGATGACTGAGAATCAGCTTAAGCTGAACATCATCAGCATGCAGCTCTCTCTCTCTCTCTCACATACACACACACGTCTTAATCTCCTTTATATCCTCATACGTTTTCATCCCTTTGCTCGTTCTTCTCTCCCTTCATCCCTCTCTTTGATTTCCTCCTCTCTTCAAAGTGACTTTATGATCTTTATAACATGCTGAAGCCAGAAAGCAAAAGCTCGCTGTGTTAAGCTTTGGTTTATAAATGGAGAGAGGTCCTGAAATCTGAGTGAAGAAAAAAAAAAATCCCATTCAACAAATTCCTGAAAATTCTGCAATTATCAGCTCTTTAAATGACACATTTACTGACTCTTTGTTGCTCCTGACAAATTCAAAGTTGATTCAGTCAAGAACTAACAGCTTACAGTTACAAGGCATCGTTCTTCTAACTTTTTCCCTTTTTACTTTACGACCTCTTCATTCTCAGAATCTGTTCATCTTTGATTATTTACCCATAAGGACCACAGATAACTGTCTTAATGACCATGTCACCTCTTTCTCCTGCATCCAATCAGTCGTTCGTGTATCTGGGTCATTTATTCGGAGTGTTTAGCGCTCTTTGTGAGTGTTCTTGGTGTCAGTTTTTTTTAACCTTGTTAGCAGTTTGGTTGTAATCACTTCAGCCTGACAGTCATTTTTTTTTCTTTATACTTGTTTCAGTATTTTCCTTGAAAATTTACCTCAAGCCTTTGACCAGATTGAAAGAAAATATCACCTTTCATAAATAGATTATATATGGATTTGTCTTTCATGTGGACACAAAAAAGGCATGAAGAGCATTGATGCATTACTGAGTTTGTGGAACCACGTCTTCAGTCTTGCTGCCGTGTCCACCTGGACGAGGTTCGACCTGAATCCAGTTTTATTCTTCTTGGATAGTTTGACATGAATAGTTTGTAACCTGATTTTTGTATGGCTGCTTATTTTTGCTTTTATTACATGGTTGTTATTCATTTGAAACTTAAATTAACACCTCTTCAATGAAATGCAGAAAGTGTGTAACATGGTTTTATTTTTGTTTTTGTCTTTTTCGAGGGTCTCATCAAAATCAGAGGAGACAAATGCTGGAGAGACCTCACCTGCATGGACTACCATTACGAGGTATGGGAGTACGTTGTGTGTGTGTGTGTGTGTGTGTGTCCAGCTAAGGCATTGGGTTTCCCCTACACCATGTATCATGCTATTGAGTTAGCCTGTTACTGTATATAAGGAGATGATCTCAGTTTTCTGCTCTCAGTCCATAAGTAGATTAAACTGACTGACCTTTTCATCAACCACGCAGCCTCGTTTCCTGTCTGGCTCGACTTTTAAATCCAACTTTTATCCTTTTATTAGCTCAAACTGCACAGTGAGGAAGGATCACTCGCTGACGTCGTAGGAACGAGTAAAATTTAGCATAGTCATAGTTGTGAGGCAGAAAAATCATGGAAGTCACTTCAAGTCATAAGCTTTTTTTTTTTTTTTTTNTTTTTTTTTTTTTTTTTGTCCAAGGTTTTATTATTTTTCTTCATATAATGAACATGAACAGGAGATATTTCAGATCATCACTTTAAAAAAGGAAAACAATAACAACAAATAGACAGAATAATAACCCTACAGACTCCAGAAGAAAAAGCAGTTGCACCATTATTACTATTTTTATTATTATAATCATCATTATTATGATTATTTTAAGTTCCTTTCCAAGTCCAAATCCTCACCTCCCCAGTTTCATTATTCCTTAACCTTTCCCTCCCAAATGATCGTGGTTACACCTTATTATATTCCCACATCTTCTTAAAAAAATAACTAAAAACTACCTGTTAATTAATTCATACAATATGCCATATGTATGTATCTGTATATACACAAGTCAAAATTTGCAGCATTTTGTCAACAAAATGTTTATTCACATGTACACATTTACAATAGATAGTGGAATGAGAAAAAGTCAGACTATTAAAGGACCATACCACCCATTTTGCATGTTTGAGCCAAATATATTCATTTTTCATACACGCAACGTTACTGACAATCATTTCCCAAAGCATACTACTGGAACATGAGATAAAAATGTTTGATTAAAGTACAATACTATTCATTTTGAATGTTTCAGCCTAATATATTCAATTTTCATACATGTAATGTTACTGACAATCATTTCCCAAAGGATAAAACCGTATTTCAGCTTTCCTGATATTTTGCAAAATCTCTTAATCTTTCAAAATCAAATATTCAAGTGATACATCCACCTTAAAAATCCATGTTTCTCCTGCTAATAGTTACACAGCCTTATGAAGTCACGGTCCTTTAAATTTTTCCATAAACGCAGGTCTTCTTTTGGGACTATATTCCCCGGTGGAGGCATACATTCACTCCACGCTTTTTATTGAGCTTAAACACTAAAATTACATAACTTCTAAAAAAACCTGAATACACGTCTTGTTGGTGATGATGGATTACCTATCCCAAGAACGTTTACAGTATCAACAAGTTGATTTTAATAGCAGAATGAACTGAAACCAATGGAGGTCTGGAAGGTAGGAAAAACATTTTTAATTCACCATTCCAGTAGTATGCTTTGGGAAATGATTGTCAGAAACGTAACGTGTACGAAAACTGAATGTATTAGGCTCAAACATGCAAAATGGCTGGTATGGTCCTTTAATGGCTCACGTTCAGCAGCACGAAAAACAAAAAAAGCCAGTATCAGTTTCTAAATTTCCCCAAAGCCCTGTTTTCTTTGACAGTCTGACTCTGTGAAACTGAAGCGGATATAAACATTCTACCTAGGCTTTGTCTCCAGAACGATGACGGGATGGTGGTGAACTCGCACTGGGCTAACCGCACGGTGACGACACATTACAGAATAAATCAGCGTCTCACACAGATCGTGTGGTTGAGCAAATCCTGTGTTTGTTTTTCCCTGGTGAGACGCTGAACCGCTCTGACCCATGCTGCTCTGTTTCACCCAGCCACAGAGAGGGGGGGGCCGCTGTAATTAACATAGACAGGAATACACTGGCTCCTATGGGACTGGATGACACACACACACACACACACACACACACACACACACACACACAGAATGTAAAACACAATATTCTGGTTCCTGTGGGACTGGATATCTGGTCCAGTTTAGGATTATTCACCTCGTGTATATACACAAGCAGTTAAAGGGCCATACCATCCGTTTTGCATGTTTGAGTCTAATATATTCAATTTTCATACAGATAACATTACTGACAATCATTTCCCAAAGCATACTACTGGAAC